>VVHJ01034896.1:4902-30071 GCA_015107715.1 Tylochromis polylepis
GGCAGTTTATGTCAAAGCTATGCAAAAATTCTGTTAAACTTGTTTAGAATATAGCTGCTCCCATCAACATTCAATTGGGCCTTTAAAGACCAGGAGCATCCTCTTATCGTAAATAGAAAATCTGTTAGCAGAAAATCCATTAGAAAGGAAGAGCTTTTGACATAGCCAAAAACTGATGAGCTTGACAAAAACAGAGCTGAGTGCAAATGAAGCAGAAAAAGTGTCTGTGGAAAGTTTATCTTGGTGCTTAGAAACATCTTAGGGTAAATTAAAAAAGGGTTATTCCTTAAAAAAACAAACAAAAAGAAAACAGGGAGCTGATTTGCTTTCCTTCACAATATTTGTCCCTTCCAAGCAGTCAGACTGTGAAGTGACACCAGAGAAGGAGCAAGTTTTGAAATATGGAATATAACTTTCCCCTTATGCATTATATATTTGCTTTATAATGCAGAGATAAATCCAGACATAAATGAGTGCAAGCACACAGCAACACATATGGTAAATGCACATTCAAATAATTTTTCCACTCCCTGCAGGCAAGTCATTGTCACCCAACATAGAATCGTGGGAAATAATCATTTGAGTCATCCTTTCACCTCAGGAGTCAAGAGTTTCCTCATTGTAGCATTAATACACATCCAGCTTTTACATGCTGATTTTTTAATGTTTATCCTCTTTGAATAACATTTACTTATTACAAATATGTGCAATCATCATCATTAAGACATCCTCTAATTTAAACTGTCCTTTGAGATGATTCGTTGTTCAGCCTGTTTTTGCTCATTTTTCTGCTTTTATGGTACATTTGCTGTATAGTTTAAGACTCATTAACCTCATTTTAAGGGGTAGTTTCCAGCAGCAAGCAGCTGTTCTGAAAGCTTGTGCTACAATTTGAAATGTTGATTATTGTATGCTGAATATGGAAATCCATTAGTCATATCAGTTTTAGAATGATAGCTTCATCATGTGCAATCCTACTCGAGATATGTTTGACCTATGTGCCAAAGATGTCAGCCCATACTGTATTTTGTCCTAGTGATGTGGGGATTATGTGAATTACATCAGATAACTGCCCGGTAAAATATATATACATTTATTTCTATTTCTATTTCCTTCATTTGTACTCTTTCTCTGTTGCACCGTCTTTTTTCTTCCTTATCCATGACTTTTTCTGCCTAATAGTTAGAAATGACATTTAAACTTTAGTTTCTTTGGATTTATTTCTATTCCTGATCATCAAAGCTGGATGACATCTGATTGGCCTGCAGCCCTGGATAAGAGGAGGGTTGACTGAATAACGTGACCCACACAGATATACTTCTTCTATCACAGAGCTGGGCTGAATGAGGTATAAAGGGGTTTTATATCTGTCAGCTTGTCTTTGGGTTACATATGTCTCAAAGTGGCACATAAAAATATAAATGTAGCCTTAAGGCTACACTTATATCTATCTGTAGTGTGCTTTTTAGACTGCTACATTCTGGGGTTTTCACCAGTGCACTACATTGCCTTTGCCTGTCTGACCAAAGATCCAATCATCATTTATGTATTTATTTTACAACAGGTAAAAATCCTTGTTTTAATGAAGACCTGTTGAGCTAATGCATCTTAGCAGGGTGTTACCAGTAATTATAGATCGCAACAGATCAAAAAACAAAAACAGATGCTGTTCCACCTGTGCCACAGTTTAAAAATTTTTTTCTGGTGGAACACAATATTCATTCAGGTATTTTCTGTTTCTCCCTGTAAATGTATTTTCATTATATTCCATTCAGTCTTAGAAGCGCTGCTCAAAATCTGGCAGCTGTGCATTCTGATTCCTCCTAAGCATGGACATGATACAAACTTTATCAAGTTCGTCTCAGTATTATGTGCACATTGCTTCCTTTCTACAGAGGCAATTGATCTGAGCTCTACTTACAGCTTCCAGGAATTTGCTGACAGTTGTTAAAATTATTGCCTGCGGGTGCAAGGAAAAAGGAATGTATTCCTTCAAATTAATGTATGCATTGTTCACTTGACAATGATGGATTATAAGTCTAGATTGATGAGGATGTCTGACAATGGAATATTCAATAAAGCTGCTCAGGGAAATGGATTCTTTTTTACTGAGTAATCCTGCAAGTGTTTTCCTTTTCTTTTTTTCTCATTCCTTAAAAAATGTCACCACCAAAGATGAAAGACATACTGCATATATATATATATATATATATATATATATATATATATATAGAGAGAGAGAGAGAGATATCACTCCATATAGAGTGAGTGAGAGATGTCAGAAATATTTACAAGTATAAGGAGAATGCATATATATAGCTCCTCTGTTTAAATATTTTATAAAAAGATATCACATTGATAATATACATATGTTACAAAATATAAGACAACGTACAACACAAGATTACTAAGTCCTGACAGCCATTACTTAGAAATACTTGTTTCCTTATGTTTAAATAGTTATATGTCTCTCTGTAAGTTATAGCGCATTGTCACAATATAATTTTTTTCAGGAACTACGGGGAAGAAGAGCTGCTGCGCTGCAGAGCTAGGGCCGAGGTTCCCAGTAAATTATACTAAGCAGAAATATTTAAATATGTTTAAATAATTCATTGAAAAAGCACTGAAAACCATAGCCAAAGACCATTCATGTCTTCTGATGCCTCAGAGTTGTCTGAAGTATAGTAAGTATTACACAACTGAAATGATGGCAAAACACCAGCTACTTAAATCACTGTAAAACATATTAATGTAGCTGAACTACCAGCAAGTTATTTGCATATTGTTTACTAATCCCAACTTAACTTCTAATGAAGTGGTCAGTTGTACATGTGTGCCTAATGTGGGCAGGGAAGGTAGTTCTACTTTGCATTTGGCTAAGTAGAATTTCTGCTAACCCCTAACCGGTCATGGCAGATAGCTGTCCATCCCTGATCCTGGTTCTGCCAGAGGTTTCTTTCTGTTTAAAGGGGATTTTTCCTTCTCACTGTCTCCAAGTGCTTGCTCATAGGGGGTTTTCACTGTATTATTGTAGGGACTTTAATTTACAATATAAAGCACCTTGAGGCAACTGTTGTTATGATTTGGCTCTATATAGTTAAAACAGAATTGAGTTGAACAGAATTTATCAATCACTGGGATAAAAGCTGATTTCATGTGGTGCTATGTTTAGAGCAGAGTGCAGTTTTTTTTTAATATGTGTCACATGGAAAACATGTGACATTTTTTCCCACCCCAAATAACAGTTACAGTGTTACTTACATTTATTTTTACCAAAGTTCAGTCTTAAAAAAGCTGAGTCCCACACGATGTCTGTGGCAATTTAGAGCGGCTTGCTGGAGGGTTTCGTTTTTGTTTCTTCCTTTGACCAGACAGGAGTGTGTCAGCAGCAGACTCTGCATTTTTACTAAAACTCTTAACAGCTTATGATACAACCCTCCAGAAAGATAATCACATAGGAATCCTGACTTCCAGTGTGGGGCAGCAAGGGCAAGCGCCTGATTCAAATGTGGAGGTGACCAATTCTGTGCCTAGCAGAAAGGATAAGGCCTCGGGCTCTCAGCAATGCACCATTCTACTGTAGATCTGTTTAGGCAGCACTTGGCAGGCTAATCATGTTGGCATTTGAAAACAGGGGTTCACATCAGCAGCCATTTTTGAACTAAAGGGAGGGAGTTTGCTAAGGACTTTTTCAAATGGGAAAACTGCCATCCCTATTTTTCAAATCGTGCCCAATAAAATACCAAAAAGTTAAAGCCATCTGTGGTGTCAACATTGCTGGCACTCCGCATGGAGGCTAACTAAAATTGATTTGCAATTCCAATGAGTACTGCCTTTGGCCAGAAATATTTTTAATTCTGTCTAGAATAATATGAAAAAAAAAAAAGTCCATGTGTATAGCATGCAACCAGTGTTTTGAAAAGTGTTAAAAATCCCCACTAATATGTAAAAATTTAACACAATTTCAAGAAGAAGTTCTTTCAAGTAGAAAGAAAAAACGTTTTCTTGACACTGACAAAGTTTAAGTAATCCTATTTCTCTAGTTTGCTGGTATCTGGGACAAGAAAGTCAGAAACAATTAGATTATCATCATCTATAGTCATCTTTTGATATCACAATCCTGAAACACCTGTAATGACAGAGAAAACAAAAAAAGAAGAGAATAATGTTCACACAGCACACAGAAGCACTGGTATTGTCTTTAACGAAGGAGGCATAGCCATTAGGATTTTATTTAAGTCTTTAGTAAAAAAAGAGACTTATGATTCTCTTCATACAATTGTGTTGAATTGTTCAAAAGTGACTTATCTTTTCAAAAGAAAAGAATGGATTGACTGGTGATTGAAAGGCCTAAGCATGAGAGGGCTCATTGGTAGAGAGATGTAGATAGCAATGGTGAGTTATAATCTAAAGTCATTTTAAGGTCAGGCAATCAGTTCAGTACGTTATGGACAAGGTCAAAGAAGAAAACCAGGGGGTTCTTTTCATACATAAAGCGTGTTCACTTAAGCGGCTCTGGTGAGTAGGCCTTTCACTGGCCCAATACATGCTGGGAAAGGCTCATGCTGGCAAATTGCTGTAGCATCTTCTATGGAGAATCGAATATGACTCATGCTTTTACTGTGACACTGACACGGAAAATGGCCGGGACATGTATGGGTGTAAGGCACATGTGGGAAAAGGAAAAAAAAAGACAAAAGGCATGCAGACTGTAGCCAGCAATCACATCTTCCGGTTCACACAATCCAACACACTTTCATAGTTACTGCTTGCGGGAAAAGAAGCAATGATACATGTATATAAATCGTTTAATAGTCTTTATAATGCTTTTTTTTTTTTTAAATGAGTATAATGACTGAATGATAGCTAAAAGGGGCAAAATAAGAGCGTTTAGAAAAGAACTTTAAGCTATATGGGGAAAAAAAGAAAACCAAAGAAGGAAGCTTAAAGAGAGGTTGGGTCATTGATCAAACAGCCAATCAGTTTAATCATTTTTCTGACTTTTTCACCTACTATTCTATACCCTTCTTCCCTCTCATCATCTTCAGAATACCTAAGCGCACATTCTCTCCTATCTCCTTTTCATCAGGGAATATCCTCTTAGTCTAATTGCCAAAACAGTTTCTTTTTTCTATCATAAGCTCTTAGCAGTCTAAATTTAAACAGATTCCAGCAGCAAACAGTTGGTATGTGGCCAAAAACCTTCGGTAGCAGTAAGCTGTAAGTATAAAAAAATTTTTAAAAAGTTGAGGGATTTGTTCAGTTTTTGAGATGAAACATTTCAGATATGATGCCAGCTACATGCAGAACTTTGTCTGTTTTTAATGCCTTTAATGATCACAGCCACAGGCTACTGGTATTTGAGCATATCCCTTGTATACACATTCATAAAAACACACTATATACTGCAGGTGTTGAAGTTCACAAACTACTTGCTATTTTACGTTAAGAAGCATTGTTTGAGATTGCGATTTACTGATTTTTTTAATTTTATTGATTTTTCTAATTTTTTTGCATTACTATTACACTTTTTTTACACGTTTAGTATGCTGTCTTCATACCATTTTCATATACAGTTTATTGCATTCTGTTTTTACATTTTGCACAGTGTCTCAATATTTTCTTTTTCAAAACAGAGTTCCACATGTAATATTTTAGGAGGAAAATGTCAGTGCCTAACTGAAAGTTATAATAAGGACTTTGTTGTTATAGCCCTGTGACAGACTGATCAGGGTGTAGCCCACATCTCTCCCTGTGGTAGATGGGATATGGATCCAGACCCTTGCAACCCAAAATTGGAAAAGCAGAAGAAACTGGATGGATGATGGATGGATGGATGGATGGATGTTTTCTGTTACACTGATATTATTTATATCCAGTTGATAGCGTTTCGTGTTTTGCTTTTCTACGACTGTCTGGATGAGTAAAAGACAGTACTGTGTGGATTTTTCTTTCGTTCTTTTTTGTGTGTGTTTTGTTATTTAACACTTACACCAGCAGCATTATTTGTATTTTTGTCACAGACCTGAGCGGAATGAAATGAAGTCAGTTGAGCATGAGCAGAGGCCTCCTGTAAATAATACAAATAAAGTTATAACAACAAAAAGGTTACTTGTAAGTAAGATACATAGAGCGAGACAAGAGTGGTGGAATATTTGTTAGGGCAGTACATTTGGTTTATACTGTGAATTGAACTGCAATTCTAACTTTAATATAAATGGATACAAAACCTCCCATAATGACTTCAATTTAAAACACTAGCACTTTTCGGCAAACAAGCATTTAACACGGGAGCTCTGATGAAGTAATTTTCTGCATCGTTTGAGACAGAATAAATCACTGAGTGGAAGTGTTGAGTTGCTGATGAGGACTGAATCAAAACTGCAGCTCACCAACTATCATCAGGCTCATCTCACTTTGTGATTTGATCAAACTCTCTGTCAGCTGTTGTTGTTACTTTAAACACTTCTCATAGTCCCATATAAGTTAAGAGTATTAGTTGAATACCCTCTGACTTTATTAGGGTTTCTTAATTCTTTTTTAACAATAACTGTTTGCTGACAGGAGAGATAAGTACTGAGATTTTTCAGACCGATAGGAGCAGATTCTAAAATTTCTTGATTAAATTTGAGCAGTCAGGGAAAAATGTCTGTTAATGCTGTTTTTGAGGAGCAGATGTATGCAATAGAAACCATAGCTTTCTGTAGCTCTCACATAAAATAATTTCGAAGGTAATTTTTAACCCAGAGGATGTAAAATTTGCATTTCTAACTTTTTGCTTTTTAAACAAATTTTTCCATAATTTTAGACTGGTATTGTACATGTCTGCAAACCACAGATACAAATCTTTGTCTTTTTCTCCACTTCAGTGAATTTGGTATGGAACTCTTATTAATGATTCTCATGTTTGATTTGGCAAAGATTTTATGCCAGATGCCTTTCCTGATGCTAGCCCATATATTTGGGCGTACAACCAGCACTAGGAATACACTGGCTTGTGTTTGGTGGTGGTTGGTGTTTTTAATGAGTAGAAATCCATGGGATTTTTATTTTTTTAATATAATGACACAATAATGCAAGGTAGTTGAACATCTTCAGCATTAGGATAAGTGTGTGTGTATGTGTGAGAGGGGTGCTGGTGATTACATACATATGTTTGCAGTATTAAAATAAAAGAGCTTTCTCTCAGTCTCTGTCTCTCTCTTTAAATCATATTTCACTTTTTTTTTATTATAGTATCACATTCACTGCATTGACACTGAGGGCCAGGTTTACTAACAATCTGGGCAGGAAGTATGATTCTTCTTCTTCTTTCTGCTGAGCTTATTAAGGGTTGCCACACCATATCACCTAACTTCATCTCACCCTATCCCTATAGCATCCTCCTCTACTGCACCAACCCTCTGAATGGCCTCTTTCCCTACATGCATGTATCTTCTCTGGGGTCCTCCACTTTTCCTCCCGCCCGGCAACTTCATATTCATTATCCATTGTACATTATGTCCACTATCCGTCCTTTGCTCATACTCAGCCTTGCCTCTCTTACTTCTTACTCTTCCAAACCGCTCAACCCGAGCTGTCCTTCTGATGTACTCATTTCTAATCTTGCCCATTCTGGCCACTCCCAATGAAAACCTTAACATCTTCAGCTCTGCCTCCTGTCTTTTTTTCAGTGCCACTGTTTCCAAAGAATACATCATAACACATTTTCCTACCATCTTTTAAACCTTCCCTTTCTCTCTTGCTGCTATTCTTCTGTCACAAATCACCCCTGATGCTCGTTTCCACCCAGTCCACACTGCTGGCACTGTTTTCGTCACCTCTCTTGTGTACTGCTCATTGCATTGGATTGTTTACCCCAGGTATTTAAACTCATCTACCTTGATTATCTCTCATTCACACACATGTATTCTCTTTTTGTTTCTACTGACTTTCAATCCTCTTCTCTCCACTGCATACCTCCACCTCCCCAGGCTTGCTTCACCTGCTCCTTACACTCACTGCAGATTATAATGCTGTCTATAAACATCATAATCCATGTTGAATCCTGCCTGACCTCATCTGTCAGCATGTCCATCACCACTGCAAAGAAGAAGGGACTGAGAGCCAAGCCCTGATGTAGTCCTACCTCCACCTGAAACCCCTTTGTCTATTCTAACTCACATCCTACCCCGCTGTCCTCTTACATGTTCTGCACATACTTCTCTGACACTCTTGACTTCCTCATGCAGTACCACAGCTCCTCTCTTGGCATCCTATGTCCTGTTTCCTCTAGATCTAGAAAGACACAGTGCAACTCCTTTTAACCTTTTAACCTCTCTACTTCTCCATCAATACTCTCAAAGCAAACATCAGATCTCCATGAAGCCATTCTACTGCTCATCTGTAGTTACTTCAGATCTGCACATCATCCTTGTTCTTGAAAATCCGTAACAATTCTCAGGCATCGTCTCACTCCAAGTCCACTGCCCTCTGCCCTAAATATCTCCAAACCTCAACAGGTACCTCATCTTGACCAACTGCCTTACCACTCTTCATCCTCTTCATAACTAATCTCACTTTCTCCTTACTAATCCTCTGCACTTTCTGATTGACTAACTCCCTTCTATCCATCCTTTTTTTAAATCTCATTTTCTACATTTATCAGTTCTTCAAAGTACTTCTTCCATCATCTCAACACTCACTCTTTACTTGTTAGCACATTTCCAATTCTGTCCTTAATCACCTCAACCTGCTGCATATTCTTCCCAGCTTGATCTCTCTTCCTAGCTAACTGATACAAATCCTTTTCAACTCACTATAAGAACTACAGCACTTTCCCAGTCATCCGGTAAGTTCTTCGCAATCACCCAGAGCATGTCTTGACTCCTTCCTTAACTGTGGACAACATTCTTCCTACTTCAACTTCCACCATTTAATTGTTATCTTTGCCATCACTTGCTTTTTTTCTGGTTGATTTCCAAATTTATCCTACAGACTACCATCTGATGTAAGGCCCCAGTCACACAAGCCTAGAAACTGGTTGGTGACCAGTGGGCAACCAGTAGTTGGAATGGGAAAGTAGGTATTTCCCAGCTAATTGCAGGCAGTTGCTGGAGGTTGATGATAGTCACTGTGAAATCGATTTTTTAAGCCTAAGTCATCTATGTCTACAGATTGGTCACCAATACCCACGGAAAAAAATGTATTCCTCAACCACTTGACGAGTGGCTTCTGGAGGTTTATTGTTGTCACAAGGTGAAAATGGTAAAAATAAAGTATGCAGTGCTGTACCAAAGAAATCCTTGTACTGTATTTGATTTACTAGCAGATTGCCATCATCACCTGTAGTTTGCATGTAACATGCTGATTTGTGTCCACAGACTTTTCAACTACTTGCTAAGTAGTGAAATTGGGAAACTGGAACCAAAACATGTTAGTTTTGGTGGTAAGGCACAATATTAATTTGATGAATGTTCACTGTTTCTAGTTTGCAGTGCACTTTTCAATAAATTCACTCATTTTCTCTTCTTGTGAACATTGTAAAGGTCACAGATTTCAGGTTTATAAGGTGTAATATTTTGCAATAGTACTGCTCTCAGACTAGTGCACGCCACCCAAGCTGTCAGATTTTCGGACACAATCGTAAAATCTGTTATTTTAGTTTGCAGACTACTCACACCGTCTTACTGCTTAAATTTCACCTGCTAATTTGTTCAGGATAGAATGTTGGTCACTACTCCTTAGTCTATAAATTGGTGCACTGTTAGTAGGTCATCCACACAACTTTTCACTCCCATTGACATATTTTGCTGATTACAACATCATGCTAATTTAACCTGATTAGTAAATCTGGCTCTATGGGTGTGCAAAATATAGTATGTAGCATAGATAATAAAGGCAATTCCTTTTTAGCACAATATTTCATAGCTGAACCAACTTTGAGTTCTTTTCAATTAAACACTGATTCTACATTACTTTAATACAGTATTTTGTGGATCTGATAGTAACCTTATTGCTATTGCTTTTTGCAGATGACTACTGCAGTGTATAGTTACAAGTGTAGAGACAAAATAGCTAGGGTTAGTTGATGAAAAGTCCAGGATCTTTAAGAAGTCTGTTCTGTGGTACAGTTTTTACCAAGATATATCAGCTGTATGCTATGTTTTTTTTTCTTCTTATTTTATGCATTTTGTCACACTAGTCATGAGCTATGTCTTTCTTGGCCAGCTGCTGCCGAGAATGGTCGTAGGCACAGTAGTCTTTTTCAGTGACACCCTATTCTGACCCAGATGCAAGGTCACAAAATAGATTTCACGTGGTCTCTACCAAAACAGGGTCAGGATAGGTGCGTTCACAGTGGATGCTGGCTTGCCAGATACTCACAGCAGGTTTTGTGTGTAGAATACAGCCAACATACAGAGGCAGACAAGAGAGTCCCTCTTGTCAGCAAACAACCCCAGATATTGTGGACCGCATCACGATATACAACCCTTCTGGAAAGAATATATAAGCAGTATGATGCTGACATTTTGAAATAAAAAGAAAGACTTTTGTTTCTTTGTTTAGTTATATATTTTAATTGTATTTTTAAAATTGTAGTTTTACAAGGACTAATAAAATATTTGTTACTCACCTGTTATAATAATTTACATAACTCACAAATTTACATACCCTTATTTTTGAACTTACTCCTTCCAAATGTACTCACTCTGGGTTTATGGTATACAGAGACCACATATTGTCTGGACCAGCTTGAAACAAATTTTACAGTTGCTTTAATATTTAAACTTGGCAAGACTCACTTAAATGCAGATGAAAAGCCCGTTTTGGCTAGCCTTTTTAAATTAAGGTTATTTCTGCACTTGTGATCCTTTTCTTGGCATGAAAGTGGTGAGTATAGACTCATGGGGGAAAATGATTTCCCTCATCCTGCTAAACTATCTTGTCTCTACTTGAGAAAATGGAAACATAAAAGATCCATGATGAGCAACCTCAGATGACATACCTGTGTGTAGATTCATGAAAATCTTATCAACCCTTGAAACACCATGATTTCTAAGTCACAGCTGCATACAAACAGAATTTGACTGCACTAAACAATTTAATGTCTCTTGCCTTTATCGAATCACTCTTGTTCAACTGGAAAAGGAGAGCTTCTATGCTAATCACATCTCCAAAAGCTACTCGGAGTTAATTGCTCCAACAGACACAATGAGATTGGAAGTGTGGGTTGTGGAGTGCCCCTCCCTTCAGATAAAAGCATAAAAAGTCTGATTACTGACAAAGTTTTCTCTTGTCA
The DNA here is from genome assembly GCA_015107715.1 of Tylochromis polylepis. NCBI lineage: Eukaryota > Metazoa > Chordata > Actinopteri > Cichliformes > Cichlidae > Tylochromis > Tylochromis polylepis. Next base: position 16,184 of record VVHJ01034896.1, read on the forward strand.
ACAAAGATTAGAAACCTTTCCTCGAGCTTGAGACTTATACGATGCATCATAGCTTGAAAAGGCTACGATCACATTCCCAAATTCTGCTATGAGACAAACTCTACAAATGGATGAAATTCAAGACTGTTAGAGCTCTCTGTGGGAGTGGGCATCCTGCAAAGATCACGCCAAGGACAAACTGTATAACCTTGAAAGAGATGAAAAACAACCCAAAGGCAACAGCAAAACACTTGCAGAAATCTCTACAACAGTTCATGTGTAGATATTTCAAATATGTTTTTGTATTATTTACTTGCGCATATTTCATACTAAAATTATACATCTGACATATTGATTTATTGGAATAGAAAGTTGTAATTGTAATGAGATATATGGTAGTGATGTCTTAATCATTTGACAGTTTTATTGAAAAGCCTAGGAATCTGGGCATTCACACACTGAAAGGTTACATCCCAGTTTTGGTGGTTTTGAAAACAGCAGCATTTGTTTAGGACTGTACTCTGTTCTTGTGAGAAATGCGCCTGTAGAACTGTCCACAGTGAGGTGATAACAAAACAATTTTGTTGTAAATGCCTTTTTCTCAGGTGTGGCAGAAAAAAGTAATTTGTTAAATGTCTATCTATACCCAAAGTGACTAGTACCACAAAAAATACACAGCTTCATGTTTTTAAATCCTTTGTAAACGACACATTACTCAAGTTCTTCGGTGGGTAGTATCAGTAGCATGACATGATGTGTCACATTTACTGGCGGCCAATTAAAATGTCAGGTTGTCATGGTTTTTTGTGTGCTTAAGAGCACTTTTTAAAAAAGGGATTGGTTTTTCAGAAATTCACCAAAAACCTGCAAAATATTTTAATGGAAACAGCTGTCATTAGGAGATAACTTTCCACCACCTCAACAGACCTGAGCAGAGGTATAATCACTCAGAATTACTGAAAATACCTGTGTGGGTGTGCAGGGCCCATTAGTACTAGAAGTCGCTTTCTCAACTCAAGGCACAGTTCACTTTGTAAAGTGCATGCCACACTTTTTTGATAATTAGCTTAAACATTTAAGAGTATGCTAGCAACTCAAAATCAATATTCAGACAGGCATTTTTAAAAATTATGCCTAAGAGTTCAGGGGCTCTGCGCTTTGGTCTGCCATATTTTGCCCCATTAGACTAGTTATTGAGAAAATATAGGCATATACTTTGTCGTCACTGCTGCACTATTTGAAGTTTTCATTTCAAGATGCTGTGGCAGATTTTAGCTTCATAGTGTATGTGCTGATGTACTGTTATTATAAGATTTCAATCAATAAATGCGCAACCTTTTAAAATTTTGGTGTAGCTTTTTATGTAACATGAGTTTGTGCAAAGTTCTACTCTATCAGTAATCACAACCTACAGCTACAGTTTCCAATGCTAATGGCAGCTGAAGGTGCTATGAAGCTGTTTTCATTCTAGTGTGGCGCTCTGCAGTATTAGAAATTCAGACACTTCTGATTTAAAACTTCACTTCTGTTTCCCTCTCTACAAGTCTGTCTCCTGACAACAGAGCCCATTAGTATGACATGGCTGGTTGAGAGAGCCCTGTCCAGATATTATGCAAAAATGGTTCATGTGATTACAGCGGTATAATGAAGGGCTTATCCATCTTGCTGCTTGAAGTTACTAGCATCCCACAGCCTAGACATCTCACAGAATTAAAATCTGAAATAAATTGCTTTTAACGTGGGAACCAATCAGTCATTCTGCTGACTTAGCTAGTAGTTGCAATGGGTACTTTTTTTCTGTGCTTCCAGTGTAGCCAGTAACTATCTGTGTCAAGATTTTCAGTTTTCTCTGCGGGTCATTGTAAACTCACTCTTTTCATATCCTCACTATATACCTGAATGCAACCAAAGCCAAATGAAATTGGTCTATAGAACTTTGACTACCAGCAGATTAGAAATGGAAACCAGAAGTCGTCCAGTACCCTTATCTAAAGATTCTGCAAATGTATATGCAAATATGAATACAATGATTACAATGCACTAAACTTTAGGAATCATCAGTCAAAAAAAATCCAGGTACAGCTTAGTAATAAAAAAGATGAAAAGGAAACAATGGATGAACCATGGATTTCTTGTAAGTACTTTGCAATATCAGAAAGAAAAAAACCTTAACATCAGTTCATCTAAAGGTCTTATGCATTCCTTAGGAATTAAAAAGTAAATCCTTCTCCTCTTTTACAAGGTCTTGTATAATCAGGCCTCAGCTTATCTTAAAGACCTCATAGTAGATCCTAATAGACCAGCTTCAGCTTCCAGGCCCATCTTCTGCAGAACCAGCTCCCAGTTTGGACTCAGGAGATAGACACTCTCAGTACTTTCAAGATTGTGCTTAAAACTTTCCATTTTGATAAAGTTTTGTAGTTAGGGCTGGATCAGGTGAAACCTCCCTTAGTTATACTACAATAGGCTGCTGGGGCCTTTCCCAGTGTTTCTTCTTCAATCACCTTTTTCACTCTCTCTGTGTTTATACAGCACTCTGCATTTAATCATGAAACATCATTAATATCTGGCTCTCTTCCACAGCATGTCTTTAGTCTTGTCTCCCTCTCCTCACCCCTAACTGGTCGCAGCAGATGGCTGCCCCTCCCTGAACCTGGTCCTGCCAGAGGTTTGTTCCTGTGAAAAGAGTTTTTTTTCTTTCCCACTGTTGCTCTTGCTCTTAAGAGGTCATCTGATTGTTGGTATTTTCTCTGTATTATTTTAAGGTTTTTACCTTACACTGTAAAGCTCTTTGAGGCAACAGCTGTTGTGATTTGGCGCTGTATAAATAAAACTGAATTGAATTACTTTGAAAAAGTCATACCTGGAGAAAATAAATTAATTAATATATTCTTTAATTAATAGAGTTACCCTACTTAAAACTGAGATAATAAAATATTAGCAAATAAAACTCCTCCTCAACAAGCAGTTTCAAATGGGTTTGTGCTACTGTTTAATTGTGTTACATTTGAAAAGCCAGACTAAAAATGTGGTTTTTTAAAGCTTTGCTCAGTATATATAATCTATAATTTTCTGGCCAATCTGTTCTTTTTTGTTTTTTGGATGTGATTTGAAAGGAGCCAGTGCTTTTCTTCTACCCAAACATGTCAGTTGTTGTTGTTTTTCACTGATTAACTTCAAGAAGCAAGGGAGCAGCTAATCAGCAAAATTACCTGTTGTCATGACTGTTTGGAAGGAACCCTTTTCAGTCCATAGCTCATTACTGGCCTCCTCTGTGCTGTAACAACTGCCAGTGGAGAGCACCAAAACAGTCATTCATTTACAAAAGTGCTACATAGTTTTGCCGTTCCAAGTCTCTTATATACCCAGTCTGATATTATTTTGTAAAAAGAAATGTATTCACATATTAATACTTCCATGTGTTAAATGCCATAATTTGTTCTTAATGAGTATCATCAGTCATGTACAAGCTTGAATGAGTCACTTTCAAAATGATGGATCCCATTTTGAATTTACACAAAATGAGAATTATATTGCTGTTTACTACACCACACAACAAATGAGGACATTTCATAACAAGAACCTTCTCAATACTCATTTCCCTACAGTACAAGTGGGCCTATTGAACACTTGTTGGGCATTTTTTAGGGAGGATGAGTGTTAATAAAGGTGTTCTTTAATAGCGCCTGAAATCAGGACACGCTCCACTCTGTCATTAGCATTTATACACTTAAAATGTGGTTACATACTCGTTGGGATAAACTTCTAAATAGATTTCACCCTGTTTAGTATATTCAGATGTCACTGACACACTTCACCAACCAATTACAACAAAACATCAGCATTTTGCATAAAACTTTGACCTAAATGAAAACACTGAATTTATATACCATATACTTTTTAGGGGGAAAAAAACTGCACAAGAAAGGTGATGGCAAACGATATTACAGAGCACAGTATCTTGCGGTACTTTTCATCTAAACAGAGAAATAATTGAATTTTCCCTTTTCTTTGTGGGATGTGTGATGTCAGTGGCACTTAGAGTCAGTAAAATCAGATGCCAGAGATGTATGCCTCACCTGGGGCGTCTTTAGTGATTCCTGTTACATCGTCCTAGTAACACAGGCATTGGAGTAGAAGGCTTGGCTGGTAGATTTATGCTGCTCCTCAGTCCATTAATGTCTCTTTTTTATGCGTCCATTTGGCACAGCAGCCACTCTGCTCACCTCATTTAGACCGGATGCTGTTAGGACAGCGTGAGGCCCACACTGACTCAGGTAGACAAAGAGGGAGGTGGATGGATGGTATCGCAGTTAGAGAAATCACCCTTGTATATAAGCAGACGTAAGCATGGAAGATGCTGTAGCTGGACTGCCTTCATGCTGTTGAAAAGAGCATGAATATTTTACAGCTTTGTTTTTCTTGCATGTTTCAGTGTGTCATGCATTGCATGAGTGTGTGCAACTGCACTGGCGTCCATATATTTTGATTAATGCTGTATGAGTTAATTTCACACATGGCAGCAAGAGAAGACTTTTTTTAATTTTGTGGACTTGAACCGACAGAAATCCTGTAATGTAACATCAATAAGCATGCTTGGTTCTACTAAAGTAGCTCTGCTTCTCAAATGTTTTCTTGCAATTTCCCCTCTCTGATGCAGAAATGAACATTTTTAATATTACCAAGAACAAGAACTGTATGTTTGTGTTTATCTTTTTTAACTTGACTGAAACATGGATTACCTCTTTTTGCACACCATTGACAGGAAAGCAAAGAGAAAAACAGGCTTCATAGTGATGTCCCCATTTCAGAGTCAATCTATAAACTGTATATAAGATATCAATGTAGCGACCAAGCACTCACCCATGGGTTTCTGTCCTCTGTGGTCACTTATCAAGTCAGACATGACCACATTTAAATGAGTGGGTAGAATTCCAAGTTTGCAGCTAACATAAGAAAGCTTGTTTAGTAAGTGTATGGGTCTAATGCACAGACACCGATGCCTGCTAATTATAAACAGACTAAAAACTTGTGTGCAATTTGGAGTGCAAACATCTTAGATGGGCTGTCTCATAAAGCAGAAAATATTATTTGTGAGGGAATTTCATTAAATATTACTCCAAAAGGCATCATTAGCACACACGTGATTAAGAAGTAAAACAAATGAGTGAGTATATATATATATATAAGTGTACTAGGCTTTGAACTTGTTAAATTCTGAGCTGACACTGAAAAGAATGAATAAATAAAGCATGGTATGAACAAGTGGCCATTTGAGGAGCTGCACTTATAAGAATTTACACATTACCTTTCAACTGCAGAGGTTTAGTTATCTGCTGTATGAGCATTTTTCAGGCTTTTTGTTTTGTCTGCTCTGCACTTACTGCACCATGTTGCTTTGTTTGAATGAACCTTTCCAACACAAAATTTGACCGCACTGTTGACCTGAAAGCCTTCCAGTGCTTGAATAAATCAGATTCATTCAGCTTTGGTTCACTTTGTATTTTGTTTTTTTCTTGCAGTCACTTACCTTCTCCAATAAATGGATTACATTGCATTTTCCTACCAAGCACGACAAAGGACTGCTCAGTGCCTCCTATTCACACACTCACACATGCTGATAGGCCCAGCACAGAGCAATTTACGTTTCAGTGCTTTTACTCACGGACACTTTGATGTGCAGTCAGCAGGAGCTTGGGATCGAACCACCAACTGTCGACCCACTCCCTACCTTTCATACCTTTAGGAGGCCAGACGGAGTATTTGAGAACCTCTGTGCTAAAGGATTCCAATAACAACAACAACAACAACAACGACAACAACAACAGGGAAACGCTCTAGCATTTCTGAGTTTTTTTTCTCTAGACACAACCTTGGCTGCTTTTAAAGTAAAAATCTGTTCTTGTGGTTTTTCACTCATCTTATTCAGCACCAGGACGTATAATTGTTAAATAGATTCATCTAATGTGTTTAATGGATGGATAGATGCTTTTTCTTTGTAGCTTCCTGATTCAAGGTTGATAATAACGAAAAGCTTTGAGTTTTATTTACAAATCCTGCCTTGTTCAGCTTTTAGGTTTCTGGGTTTAGGTTTTATATGATGTCGTGACCTGACCTGATGCCTTAGTGCCCTTCAGCAGTCTTCCCCCCTCCACCCTAGTAACATATCAAACACTCTTGTCAAGTCAACACGCTTCTCACCACACCTCCAGATGGGACAATCCACTATAGCTTCACTCTAAAGACAGACCTCAAGCTGTTTTTTGTACACCACTCTACTTTTCTTGCCTTCCTTTATTTCACTTTCTCTGTCGTATTCTGGTGCTTTTTCAAAATAATTGTCAGCTTTAAACTTTCAATAATTGCAGTCATTATGCATATCTTTGCATCTATGCAGTAAACTGCCATAATAAATCCACAGGAAAAGCTATAATCAGTACTGATATCTTTTTAAATGTGAATTTTGCCTCTACAGTCGATCATTTGCATTTAAATAATAACAGTGACGTAAATTCATATTTGCCTCAGCAAGGAAGGTTGGACAAACATCATCATTATTCTGTGTAAGTGGGATCCTATGGCAGCAAACACATCTTTGAGCTCCTGTGCTACACTCATTAGCCATTCAGTGACAGTTGCTTGTTTGTGCAGAATTTTCCATGCTCAAACAAGTCACAGAGCACACAGGAACAGCTAGAAGTGAAAAGGTGGAACTGCCATCTACAGTATGAATATAACATCACCGTTTGTAAAGAAGCCATTGCGCACAGACAGTTTCATAAGGGCGAAATGATAGACATCCATAGCATAATTGCTTTTTAGAAGGGCACTTGGCAGTAGTAGTTTGGAAGGAAGGAGGCAGAAGTACAATAATGATGAAATATCAATGAGATGATGAAAAAGTAATCATTCTGCTGGAGAATCACAGAGCTCAAAAGATCCAAGTGCCAACACTCAGAAATCAATAAGTCTGATCCAATGTGGGACAATTTACACACGACACATCACTCATCACTCCATATTGGAAAGCCCACTGCCAGATTGCCCTTCGGGAGAGATCATCACTGCTTGACAAGAATAATGCAGCACAATGTAGAGAGCCCAAAGTACATAGAAAGCCAACTTTTCATATTCAATTCATTGGTGCTCCAAGGAGTGATATAGCTTGTTTCATGCTTTGATTTATCTGGCCTGATTCTACAGTTTATATTAATTCAGTCAATCTGCCATTTAACCCAAATGTAATTCATATCCACAAAAAAGTCGTTATTGTTCCATCTGAAACTGATGAATAGTACTCATATGCTCATTTACGTATTCACAACTTTATTTGAGGGCTCTACTGCTTTAATTTCCAAAAACATATTTTCTCTTTCTTTGCTGCAGGACCCCTTTTTACCCTCACTTCATTTTCAGTTGTGTCATCCACGTTTCAAACTCCAAGTCAGCTCTAAGTAGTCAGCTGGTAGTCAGCAAAAATACGGCATAAATCGTTCTAAGAATTGCGGGTGGCTACTGAAACCGCACAGTTAAACACATACATTTGAACATAAATGGTGAACAGCAGAGATTCTTGTTCTTGATTTAAGGGCATGTCAGACCACATGCTAGGCAGGCTTTGTGCCCGAGTGTTACATAGTGACATAGATAAGTAATCAAGCAAAGCCTGGACTTACAGTATAACCTGATAATAATAAAAATGTAACTCCCTTTGATGGGCTTTGCAAATGGAAATATTCTTGATTCAATGAAGCCAATTAACAACACCAAAAAGATACTGTGAGCACTATTGATTCATTAAATGACTCAGAAATGCATTTCATAACAAGTTATTGAACAGAAGGCATCTGCTAAATAAGTAACTTCTTAGCTCTGTCTTCTGTCCTATCATGGAATATTCCCCCAAATTAAACTGAGGAAAGCCTAAGCTTATTGCTCTCAGAAGCTGAATACTGAAGGACTTAATACGTCAAGATCACATTTGTTTCAATGCCAGAGTCAGAATCAAGACATCATGTTTCATGCTGAACATAATTATTGGAATTGAGTGAAGTAGAATAGACTGAGCAAATACTCTGTATGTTTCTTTCATTTTTTATTATTCCACAAAAGTGAATGCTTAAAGTATTTAAAAAAAAGGCTTCCCTCATTATGAAATGGAGTTTGCACAGCTGATAATTTAAAGTATATGTCTTCAGTCTTATTTTTATCTCAAGTGTGCATAGAGTGCAGGTGGAATTAATCACTGATTAATCAGTGTTCACTGCTACGTTCTAGATAATAATAGATTCACACAAACCAGATTTGACAAGAATTTGAGTGCTGTGTAAAATGTAGATGAAAAATCGAAATGAAATATAATAATTCAAAAATCATTTTAACTCCAGCCCTGTGATGGGCTGGTGATTTTTAATTTTGTCTCTGACTTATGTCATAGTAATCCTTTTTTGTCCCAATACTGCAGTCATATGTCTTGTTTAGCATCAAATATGTCCTCTGGTCTTCTGTTGCTCATGTCCCAACTTTTTTTTGTTGTGGGAAAAATGCAGATTGAGCTTAAAAAATATAAAGATTATTCAATATTTCAACATCAGATAGTTTGTATTTTCAGTATAAAGTTTAAATGACTTTCAAGTCATTGCATTCTGTCCTCCATTCTTGCATTAGCATTAACACAGCTTACCAAGTTTTTTTCTGAAACAGAGTTGTACATTAATTAAATAAGTCCCTTGTGTGCATGTATTGGCTACCCCAAACCTCATTATTGTAAGTACAATGCTCAGTGACATAAATCATCTTCTTGTAGGGTTAACAAGCAGTAGAAAAGCAAGAACTGCAAACAATTTGCAGCAAAGCTTTTATTAGTTTGGCAATATAAGCAGAGCTGTACAAAAGTACTCTGTACACATATCTGCAGTGCCAAAGTATTTCTGTCTGAATGTTCAACACAGCAGTTAAGCATTTTAAAAACCTTTGCCAAAGACAGGGCTGTCTTCTCTGACAAACCAACAACATGCAACTTTCAGAATTCTAGTATTAATGGAGCGCATGCTGGATATCCTTTTTCTCTTGGAATAGACACAAATTCAAGTCTATAACCTGCAACACCCGTCTTCACTGTGGAAAGTTTAAGAAGGTGGTCTTCCCCTAGTGACGACATGTTTCTCCTGTTTCATTGTTTGTAACATTTACTCCCAAACACTCGGATCCCCCTTACACACATGCCTATATAAACATGTGCACACACATATGCATGCTTTTCTTCTGCTGAGCTCCCAAATACAGCGTGTGCTGGGGCTAGATGGCAATGCCAGTAACCAGGCCTGACAAATATTCCTCTGTGGCCATTTCAGAGAAGAGAATGGGCACAGAGCCCAAAGCACCTGCTAGCAGGCTGCTACGTCACAGCAGTTGTCACCGACAATCACATTTCCTGGGTGAATCTAAATGTATGTGGGAAGGTGTGTGTTTGTGTTTGCCTTCTTAACAAACCTTATCTAGCAAAGTTGGCTCAATGGCACACAATGGAGGGACAGTAATTGCATCACAAATGTCCTAGCAATTGCAGCTTGTTTATTTGGTTAGAAGATTTGGTAAGAAGTTAAGGAACGTAATCAAGTTTATCGCAATATTTTTATCTTTTTTTTGTTGTTGTTTAAATTTCACAGCTACCTAAACAGAACACTGCTTTTACATCTTTGCATCTTTGTAAATGTTTGTATGAAAAACTAAACTGGCTCTCCTTATTCACCTAAATTCAGCGCATCTCTTAGAGAACAATGAAAAAACACTATTTAAAAAAACTGCACCAAAACAAAAATTTAGATTGGCGGCTCACAGCCTTCATCTTTACATTCTGCTACATTCCTATAAATGGATCTTTATACAGAAATCTTTGCAGACTAAAAGCTCACCACCCCTGGCCAGCTTTAAACAAAAAAAAAGAAAGAAAAAATTTAATTTCTTTTAGAGTTCTTAATATTTTAGTTTATTGTAAATACGGGCTTGAGAGTTTGTACATAATGTATTATTTTTAAAGTGGAAATAAACCAAATTTGGTTTCGTCATTTTTAATGAGTTTTAAACAGTTTTGAGTGTTGGATAAATATGTTGTTTTGCAGGTGGTGGAGTATAAACCAGATTTTTTTATGCATTCTGGAAAAGTGGCCGTTGCAATTTGTGTAACAGTAATAAAAATGTATTTAGATTTGGTCCATATATACTTGTATATTGCTGACTATTCTAAGTCATGACTTATCCTTCTACTAATCCCTATACTACAGTGGACATTTTTGTGTGACTATGTAAGATCTATACTGTTGAAAGAAGGTGATGGGGTAAATATTAAATGTACTGTACATTGTATTAGACTATTATATTCCAACTTTCCTCTTATTTCAGACCTCAGACCTCAGTGCAGCATTCAGTACAGAGACTAGGATACACTGTGGGTATTAAAGGAAATGTGCTGCAGTGGTTTGAAATGTATTTATCTGATAGATTCCAATTCATGCATGTGACTCTTCTTCACACACAAATGTTGGTCACAGAGTTCCAGTTCTGTGCTGGGTCATTATACATGTTTCTATTAGGCAATAGAAGACTGCATACATTTTCATTTATTGATTCATTTTCATTTTCTTTGCTGGACTAGTCATTCAGTTCATTACTATTAGGTTATTCTAAAAGTTACCTAAATAGCCTAGTTACCTAAAATGCTGTAGTGAGAGTAGTGACAAGGATGAGAAAAAGATATCATATTTCTCCTATATTGGTATCTCTTGACTGACTCCCTGTTAAAATTCATATCCTCACAAACAAATTCTTGAATAATCAGACACCAGCATATCTTTAAGACCTCACAGTACCATCCATCCATCCAATTCTATTACTTATCTGAAGCCCAGTCCTGCCTCTCATCAGCTACCTCCTTTAGCTCATCGAATGGAACACCTAAATGTTCCCAGGCTAGCCAAAAAGTTTAATCTCTCCAGTGTGTCACCACTGGATCTACCCTAGGGCTTCCTTCCTGTAGGTCTGTCTGGAACACCTAAGTCAGAAAGCACAGAGGAACCATTTTAGTCAGATCCCAGATTCACCTGAGGTGGCTCCTTCTGATGTGGAGGATAAGCATCGTATTCTGAGTCCTTCCCAAATTACTCAAATCCTCACCTCATCTCTAAGCAAGAGACCAGACACCTGTTGGAGAAATCTCATTTCCACTACTTGTATCTGCAGTCTAATTTATGTTTTTGGTCACTAACCAGAGCACATGAGCATAGGTGAGGGTAGGGATGTGGTTGACTGGACCAGTATATTGACAGCTTCGCTTATGCTCAGTTCTCTCTTCACCAGTGTACAGAGTCTGCAGCTGCTTCAAACTCGGGTGGAAACTCCTCCAGTGCAAACTGGAGGCCAGCACTATATGAAGCCAGCTAACCATATCACATGCAAAAAGCAGAAATGAGACCATGAGGCCACCAAAGTGGAAGTTTTCCACCACTTGTCTATGATCAGAATCAGTGACAAAGAGCAACCCTGGCAAAGTCCAATACTCACCGGGTACAAGTACAACTTACTGCACGCAATGCAGACCAAGCTTTCATTGTGACTGTAGGGGGACCGGAGGGCAACAGGACAGATACCCAATATGCCTGATATGTCTCCCACAGGATCCCCCAAGCGATGTGGTCAGATGCCTTTTCCAAGTCCACAAAGCACATCTAGACTGGCAGGGCAAACTCCCACACACCCTCAAATAGTTTCCAGTGGATAAAGAGGATAGGCAAGGATAAAACTGCCTTGTTCCTCTTGAATCCAAGGTTTGACTAATAGTTGGATTGTCTTCTCCTGTACCATGGTGTAGATATTCTTGGGAACCTTACAAGGAAGGCTGAGTAGTGTGATCTTCATATAAATGGAGCACATCCTCTGGTCCACAATAGTCTACCAATCCAGAGTTTCTAAAAGTGCAATGGGAGCCACAGCCTTCATCTATCAGGTTCCTCTCCTATGGAATCACCTTCCAGTTTGGATTCGGGAGATAAGACACACTCTCTCTTGTAAAGATTAAAACTTCACTTGTTGATAAAGCTTATAGTTAAGACTGGATCGAGTGACCCTTAACCATCCCACAGTTATTTTGCTATAATTCAGACTGCTGTTGGATTTTATGTGATACACTCTCATGCATTGGGCCTTTCTTCTCCACTCCCATTTTTACACTCCCCACATGTTTATATATGAATATGATTTTTGGGGTTATCTCCAGAATACTGTAGAGTTATTACAGTAACAAGTGTCTTGAAGCAACTGTTGTTGTGATTTGGTGCTATAGAAATAAACATGGATTGAATTGGATTGAAACAGAATTTTAAATGCTTAAAAAAATAAAGTATTTAAGTTTAGAGAAATATCAATCCTCACAAGAAAATCATGGCCACATTGCATCATAGCATGAAGGTCCTGAGTTCGCTTCCACCATCAGCTTTTTTGTGTGGAGTTTGCATGGGCAGAACTCTCTCTCTGGTACTCTGGCTTCCTCCCACAGGCCAAAGATATGCAGCTAGTTAGAATTTCCAGTTAACCCTAATTAACCTAAATTGGCCATAGGTGTGAATAGTTGTCTGTCCCTCTGTGTTAGGCCTGCACAAGACTGGTGACCTGTCCAGAGTGTACCCTGCGACTCGCCCTATGATAGCTGGGATAGGCTCCAACCCCCCCTGCAACCCTGATAAGTAAAAGAAGAAGAAAATGGATGGATGGACAAGACACAATCTTAACACAATCACAAATATATGCATGGGTTAATTATACTGGCTGCTTTACAGATTTCACTTTAACATAGTGAGTCCTGTGTCAAAGTTTAACCTTCAAAGCTTGAAGATTACACTAATGTTATGATTCATTGTTGTGGTTTGTGCTCACATGCTGCCTGTTTTGATGTGTGGCTCCTCCCATTGGTGTGAGTGTGGGAATTTTTTATCTCCTCCCTCCAGGCTGGGTGTGTGGGTGTGTCTGCGATTGGCTGATTCAAACAAGCTCCTGAAGCCTGGATTGGATGATTAAATGGACAGCAGCCTATTAACGTCCAGCTAACAGCCACCTCGCCCTCTCCTTTGCTGTGTCCCAAAACCGAGGCCCCATCCTTCGAAGGACGCATTTGAAGGGCAATGACGTCACAGCGACGCGACGAGGGCTGTCCCAATTCCAAGGCTGCTCCAAATGCGGCAACAAATGCATCCTTCATTTCCCTGCATTTGAAGGATGGGTCAGGTGTATCCTTCGTTGCCCAGCCTATCCCAGAATTCATTGCGCAGCCCAGCCAATTCCAGTTTCCACCAATGGCGGCAGCTACAGAGGTGGTACAAATGGCGGCGGAGGACACCTACATTTTCAAATGCAACATTCTGGGTCACAAAATAAACTTCTAAGATATTTTCTGGTGAGAATGTAGCTGTGTAAACTCCAAATATCTGCTTGATTCATCAAGACATCACATATTTGCAAAAGTGCTCTGACGTTTTCGGAGATGGCTCACTAGAGCCGGCGAAACACTGGACATCGTTTTCAGACCCCCCGTGGTCTTTTGCTACTATGGTTAAACATGATATATAAGTCACTTAAATGACTTAAAAATGTTATTGTTTGGCTTTTTTCAGTGTTGTATTTATTCCTGAGTAAATCAGTTTGGCTGAGATTAAAGTTATAGTTGTCACACAGCTGAATGTGCTGTACAAACTTCAAACAGACAACTGAGTGAACAGAAGTGTGATGTGGTAGAGGATTTTATGGAAGCATAGAGCTGCCACCCAAGCAAAAGACAAATACAGCTATATCACGTTATAACGTGGGACCTTTATTGTTCTAACAATATACTTTTCACGTTTGAACAACATAATATCACGTT
>VVHJ01034897.1:0-18330 GCA_015107715.1 Tylochromis polylepis
CCAGTCAAAGTCCAGATCTAAATCCAATCGAGAATCTGTGGCAAGATCTGAAAACTGCTGTTCACAAACGCTGTCCATCTAATCTGACTGAGCTGGAGCTGTTTTGCAAAGAAGAATGGGCAAGAATTTCAGTCTGTAGATGTGCAAAGCTGGTAGAGACATACCCTAAAAGACTGGCAGCTGTAATTGCAGCAAAAGGTGGTTTTACCTTACGCACACCCCACTTTGCAGTTATTTATTTGTAAAAAATGTTTGGAATCATGTATGATTTTCGTTCCACTTCTCACGTGTACACCACTTTGTATTGGTCTTTCACGTGGAATTCCAATAAAATTGATTCATGTTTGTGGCTGTAATGTGACAAAATGTGGAAAAGTTCAAGGGGGCCAAATACTTTTGCAAGCCACTGTGTATATATATATATATATATATATATATGAGGTTGCCCACTTCAGGGTGGGAGAAACACCCCTGAACTGTGTTATGATTGTTGATGTTGCATAGTTAGTTTACCAGAAGGCACTCTGCACTCTTCCCTGTTGGCATCACCAGAACACCCAGCAGTCAGGTGGAAATTAGTAATAAATTAGTCATATATGACCTGTTGTCACAATGAAACAAGATCATTTCTAACTTCTTTGCCACATTATCTCAATAAGGACTTATAAATACTTACACATAACAAATGTTTTGGAAATCTGTTTACTGCTTTACCTGATATATTGGACTTCTAAATCACCACATATTGGTACTGGTCTTAATAATCCTCTACTGGTCTAGCTTTACTCTGTATTTGAAAAACGTGTTTGATTAAGGATGATGGATTTAAAGGGAAACAATGTAAACTAGCAGGCAGGGAAGTTGTATAGTTTTTATATTGCAGTGCTGGTTGTGAGATTGCAGAGCCTTGAGAAGATTGTCATTAGTCTGCTTTTGAACTCATTGTCTATTCTTCCTGTTCTGCTCGGTATGGCAGAATAGGAAGAATAGACAGTTTGGTCCTTATCTTTTTATTAATTGCTAATTGTGCTATTAAAAATCTTGTGTCTCGTGTTTTGAAGTCTATGGTGATTATTTAAAAGGCTCTGACTCTAAAGACAGTGCTTTATATATTTATTCTACCAGCTGAACCGGGTTACTAGTGTTTATTGATGACATGGGTGCCGATGGAAGCAGCAGGATGAGTCCTGAATTGTACAGGGCTATACTCTCTGGACGTATCATTCACACAAATGCTGCAAAACTGATTAGACATCGCTTCACAGTGTGAATGGATAATGACCCTAAACATACTGTTCCCAAAAGACCCAAAAGTTTATCAAGTCAAAGAAATAAGCGATGACTGGCTGTGTCAGTCATCTGATCTCAGCTAGAGTGCGACTGACATGGGATTTTTGAGGCCGATATAGATACCGATATGTGGTGGTTTAAAAATCTGATATAGTGAACTATTTAAACACAGATTTCCCTAACATTTGTTATGTCTACTTATTTATGATTGCTTACTGACATAATAAAGCAATACAGTTTAAAAATATTCTTGTGGATAACTCATTTACGCCCAACTCTGCTCTGATCTATTGCTGCGTTTATGTTCCAGACACGTGTTACCAACAGGTAGCTGAAGAGTGCCCTCAGGTAAACAAACTATATAACATCAACACTCATATTGTGGCTGAAGCGTGGTCGTCTCTTCTTTACTTTTAAAATTTTTATTTATCAGCTGTTATAAATGCCAGTACTGATATATCTAGACAGTAGTATTGGTTCATATATCCACCCCCACCAATATATCAGTCGGGCTCTAATCTCAGCCCAATAAAGCAAGCTGTTTAGTTACTGAAGCCAAAACTGTAAGCAGACAGAAATAAAGTCCAGTGAGTAACATAAACATCTCCATCTGATAAATCATGTTTTACTCTGACCGAGGATGAATTTAAATAAAAAAAAAAAGCCCAGAAACGTGACAGCAGCTTGTCCACTCTTTATTAGAATAATTTTTTCATGTTCACAATTTTTACAGTAATTCTCATTATGATACATTCATAAAATGAAAGAGGAAAGAGAGGGAAGCTGTAAGGGACATTTCTAAATGTGTCTCCTGTATAGTGTTTGAAATATGTGCTCACTAAGGCCCTGCACACACCAAGCCAAACTCACATCTCACACACACACACACACACACACACACACACACACACACACACACACACACACACACACACACACACACACACACACACACCAGTGTTGGGGGTTATTTCTAAGGATTGCTTTTCACAGACACTCATGTGCCAGGATTTGCTTTGAGCCACAGTTATTCTGTCATTTAAATAACATCATATTGCTTTTCACCAAATTTTAAATGTACTGCAAACAAGACAACAAAAACAGACACTAGCTTTTTGCAGTCTTGTGAAAAAAGTGCATTGATCACATTCATTTTTAACTTTGTTATATTTACTGCTAAAACTCTTAAGACATTAATCTACATCACATTAATAAAAACTATCTATGGTTACATAACATTATTTACAGACATGAACACACCAGAGATGTCTATGTGATACATCCTTAGCAAGAAAACGGCTCACACACCAAACACAAAACATCTGTAACCACACTAGTGATCCATTCATTAAACAGCAGAAAATAAATCCCTGAATGGACTGTGGCAACTTGCTGTTCATAGAGCTACCACCAGGGGGCAAGAACATTGCCAAAGGAGGATTGGCCAAACCCTTTGCTCAGGTCTCTCCATGCAAATTTGGATGAAAAATGTACATGGAAGCTGAAAATGTTTGATTCAGAGAGAAAAACAAAACCAAACAAACAGAAAACCCCCGCTTTGTAGATCAAATGTAACCAGATAATCTGTTACCCAAAATATAAATGTACTGTGTTACATTCATTTCTGAATCCATACACTGTTAAAGGAAACTGTATTTTTCGTATCAAGAGCAGTTGACAAAAACACAGCATATTCCTGATACATGTGTCTGTGTTTTTCCCTCCAAATTGGATGCATTCTTTTATTTGAAAAAGAATGAAAGTTTTATGATTTTTCCAGTAAAGTGTTTGTCTGTCTCTGATGTGGGTAGGAGTATTTCATCAGTGTTACTTCTGAGTGCATAAAAACCCCCAGATGATTGCTGCAGTGATGCCTGTTGTGTTATTCTGTATGAACGACATGCTATTTTAATGATGTCGATGGAGATGCTTTGGAGGATGCTGATAATAGTCATCTTGCTTCTTGTTGGTTGCTGTTTCTGAATCGCTTTGCCCAGCACTTTTTTTTCACCTGCCCCTAAATAAATTTGCAAAGGTACGGACCACCCAAGCAGCACCCTCCTGGACTGCAGTTCCTCTAGTGGCCACTTGAGGCTGGCTCCAAAAGTGAGTCCATCCCCATAGACTCCCATGTAAAAATGCTAACCTTTGGTGCACTAAAAAAGAAAAATGTTCTTTGCTTCTATGGATACATTTCCCTTTTATTGACTCTGTGTTGGATACATGTTAACTAATAGATCTGGATACTAGAGTTAGGGGTGTGGTCTTTTTTAACAGGGCTCAACAGTGACCACCCACTTTTTTAAGGGTTCTGGTTGCAGAAGTTAATTTTCCATTTGTTTTCTTCACTAATGTTTCAGAAAATCTTTATATAAAGAGTTTTAAACTTTGAACCAAGGCAGCTAACTACAAGGTGAATGAAAACACAAAGAGCAAAAAAAATGGGACAAAAGTACCAGACTATGTATATAATTACTTTTAATGGTGAAAGAACCACTCATCCCCATAACCCACTCCAAATCCCAGATTCCTCAGCGAACGACTTTCAGCCTTCTTAAATGTAATCCTTTCCATTGCTGTAGTGTTTATGGTTAACAACAGTGTTGTATAACAGTGTTAGTCGTATTTAGCAGCTTGTGTTGTGTGTGTGTAGCAGAGTAAATCCTATTCTATCAGTATGCTACAGTGTTTCATTTATGACTGTAATCACCGCTCATTAAATGACCTGATGTTTGCATGTTTTAACATTTCCATGGTAACAACAACCTCCACTAATCAAAGACCTCCCTGATTCAATTTAGGATTGTGGGTAGTGTAGTTATTTTCCATGTCATGCAGCCTTTTGGTCTCCACAGGAGCAGATCGTACCATCATTTGTAGCTCGTAGCGAGTCTACTTTAGACACCTTGTTGTCTAAAAAAAAAATCTCAACAACCTTGTTGTTGAGCTTTATTAGCAGGTATTTATTATTGTGCATTGAAGCTGTACAGCTTATGAATGCAGCTTGGTAACCAAGCTTGCTAACTTTAGCTTATAACTTAGGATGCCACCCTCTTGTCCAAATACCCGAGGCTTAAAAAGCTGAACAAAGTCCAAAATCAACGGGTGACCTCACAGTGGCTTCAACCATCTTTTCAACCTTTCTCAACCTAAAAAAAAAAAAAAAAAAAAAATGTGCTTGCATGTTTTGCACACATCTGGCAAGAAATCAGCTCAGGATATTAGCATGCTGTGTCGTCTAGGCTAAACATATTTTACAGACAGCCTTTCATGAACCAGAGTTTTGACTAACAGGAAATTTTGAGAGCATCTTGTGGTGAACGAGTAGACCAGTAAACCTGAAGTGGATAGACACAACTAAACAACACTGCACATCAGGGCCACAGTCCAGCATCATTTTCATGTCCACGATCGAGCTACACAAACTACAAAACAGTCCTAAAATGTACAGATTCAATAAGCGTCACACAAGATTAAAATACACAGTGTACATACTAAATGCTTGTAAAAGATAAATCTTTGTAATTCATCACGCCTACATAACAGCAGATATACAGGAATATAAATATAGTCCATTTATACCTAAACACCATGGCTTTAAATACTGTGATAAAAAAATAAACTAAAGATTCCTTTAATTAGGAATGAAAATGTGCTCAGTTTAAACTCAAGTCAGCGACCATCACCGTAAAGAGCCCGCCTGCTTCAGTAACACAGAGAGCAGTGTGTATGTGTGTGCATGTATATTTCTGTCTGTGCATGAGCAGTCTAAGGCTTTCCAAGGTGCACACTATCAGGTTGGCTGATAAGTTCACAAAATTGGGAATTTTGCTTTTTAATCTTTTGGTCGGTAGCTATTTTTATTTTACGTTCATTTTTTTTCTTCAAAGTTACCAGAGTTTGTGCTTCAATATAAATATATATTGCTGCGTGTCCCATATTATTCTCGGCAGGAGTTAATTTTAAGATGTACATCAATACTTGAGACAGTTACAGCCAATAATCTGCCTGTGCTCAGCAAATCAAAATCTCCTTTGTGCTTTTTTTGAAACATCCTTGTTTTGGAGGAGGAAAGCAAACAAAGCATGCTTTGTGCCCGCCTTGTGTTTTGGGTTGTAGTTCACTTTCACTGCAGTTCAGCATATCAGGTCTGTTATTCTGTAACAGATTTCAAGTGTTTTGTTGTTTACTTTAACTCTTTGGTGGAGAAACTGAAATGAGTGTGTTTCTACAGCACAGAGACGAAGATGTGAGTGTGATGAAACAGTGATTTGATCTCCCGGTTAACAAAACCCGGGGTCCTAATGGTATGTTACATTACTATAACTGTATACTGTACATTGTGATTTTACACTTTTTTTTTTACAAAATAAACAACAACAATAGACTCCACACGCAAAAAACAGGAGGAGGTGGATGTGGAGTCTGATCGGAACATAAATGGGTGCCTTTAGAGTCGTCTTAGCGTATTTTACAAAGCATAGTCCTATGAAAACAAATCTCATGGCATCAGAACAGAGCTGCAAGTCTGTGGCCAAAAACTTTACCTGATCTAAATTTGGGGGAGCTCCCTTTTAAGGTCATTTTCTTAAACACACAGAGTAGGGTGAGTGGTGGATGATGGTGTGGTCAAAGAAACTTAAAAAAAAAAAAATAGATTCCTTGTGTGCCAGCACACAGCGGCAAACACCACGGCTCAGGTGGTTTGCTGTGAATCTTTTCCTCAGACACCTCAGGACATTACAGTAGTGTTTAACTGTGACTCGAATTCATAGTACACACTGTGGAGTGAAAACGGGACTTCCCACAGCTGTGCTGAGCATGACCTTGAAGGACATTTTGTCCAAATTTGAATCGGGTATGATTTTGGAACTTTCCAACTGCACCTTGTTGACTGGATAACATTTAATATAAAAAAAAAACAACTTGCTGTGTATTAAGTGGTACATGGCTTTGACACCCATTATTGCTACGTAGGAAACCAGCAGAACCTCACAAACTCTACTACATTCATTCTTTCACGCTACCTGCACTGTGCAGACGTTTTCCTTATACTATGGGGTCGACGTCTGCTAGAGGATCCTTAAACTAAGGCAAAGAAAATCAGATCACAGAACTTCATTCTGAGCACATAAACCTGATGTTTTTAAATATATACAGATGTAGTGTGTCACTGTTAATCTCAACCTGATTCCAGAGTTTCATTTATTGTAAAGGAGTGAAATGTGTCCCTTTTCTCCTGCTTTCTAACCTCCAGATGCTCGGAAACATTCTGGAAATCTTCTCGTGAAGTTCCTTTGTGTTATTTTGGAAGCGTGTGCTCATAAACTGGGTGGCTACGTACAGTTTTGTGGCGTTAGCAGGGCAGTGCTGAGGATTCCTGGAGCTGCGCTGAGCTCCAGTGGAGACCTTATGGGTAAAGTAGTGCTACAGGGGTGGTCACAGGGGAGTCTGTCAAGGCTGAGCAACAGTCAAGAGTCAGACTCTGGTGTGAGAGGTGTGCTTGGTGTAGTTGGTGTGGTGGGGCTTATGGCAGCATTTTGGTAGCTTGTACCATAGCAGATGTTTGGAGACAGAGAGTCCATGGGTTTGTTTCCTCCAGGTGTCAGGAAGGGTTTGCGTGCTGGCCCTGATGATGGTGCCTCGCCTGGTTTGCCTCCAAGGATGAATCTAGCCTCATCCTGCTCCTCAAGGTTGGATATGTCCTTCATCATAGATTTACGGTAAGAGACAGACAGCTTGTTAGAGCCATCCGACATCAAGTTGAAGTGTCGGGCAATGAAGACAACGGGGAGCGGAAGCATGGCCACAATGATAAGAGCAAAGCACATGGCCAGAGCCCAGGGAGGATAGCTCTGGAAGCGTTCCTGAGCCTAAAATGACAGAGAAGGGGTGAAATGAAAAGGAAACACTTTTCAAACAGTCCAGGTGAAAAATAACCCCCCAGTAACTCCTGCAAAGTGCAACCTGTGTGACTGTGTAATGGTGGGAATTTCTTCTGTGCTGTTTATTCTTACTCACAGAGACACAGTATGCAATCCTCTGAAAAACTAAGTACAATTCGTCATATATGTTTGTTGCTGTTGGACATTTTGCTTATATTTTAGCATTTTTTGTGTTGTGCTTTAGCTTCTTTTCCCTGAGTAAGGCATTTGAAAACTTGTTTTATACCAAAACGACACAAACAGACACACAGACAGACTGACCAGCTCTTGAACCCAGGCGTTGTATCCTGGTGGGCTGATGGCCATCTCGATGACAGTGGCCGAGATGAGAACAATAAGACAGAGAGGGGAGACATACTTCCAAAGGTAGAAATAGATAATATAAGGTCGGAAACCTAACATGTCTTCCAGGTCCTGCATGAACCTGATAAAGAACAACAAATTGCAATAAGGATCACTTCCTTTGATACACTTTTGTAGTAATACACCGCTTTGAGCAGCATCTTGTAGTTAGCCTCACCTTTTGGTGCCATATATCCAAGCAACAGACAGATTTTCCAGGATGACCACTACAGTGAGAGGCAGACCGGCCGAATAATCATCGAACATGGTGACAAAGTAATTTCCCGACCGCTGAACAAACAACAAGCCGCATAAGAAAGCGATGATGCAGCAACACACTGAAACAAACACAGGGAAGAGAAACAATTGGAGCTCGTTTGGAAGAAAAGATTAGGAAAAAGTTTGAAAAAACAGATGAGAAAGCGCAAATTAAAAAGGTTTTATTTGCCATTAAGTGCTATTATTTCCTGTTTCTGCTTTCCATTCAGTTTGCTCAGAGCACATAAATACTAATGCAGCTCATTCCCAGATGTATTTTAATCCTTTCTAAGTGCTGAGCAAGGAGTTTCGACTACTAATAGCACAGAGGCTGAGGGAGTCAGTGCGGCGGTGGTGCTGGGGAGCGGCCTACCTGTAAAAAGCTCCTTCTGGACTTTGTAAGCGTCGAGGACGGGTGTGGTGATGCCGGTCATGGTGCCAATCATGCTGCCCAGACCGAGGTTGATGAGCATGAAGAAGAACATGACTGACCAGAAGGGAGATGCTGGGAAATGCGTCATGGCTTCTGTGAAGGCGATGAAGGCCAGGCCGGTGCCCTGGACAGCCTGCAGAGAGACATTGAGAGGTGTGAAACACAGAACATGCTACAGATTCAGCTGATTTATGTGTGCCAAAGACTAACTTTATTCAGCTCATCCTCCAGAATGCAAGGCTCCAGACCCAGCTGGGGAAAGCTGTCCTCTTTGACCGTCTTAATGACCCCGTACATCTCAGCGTAGTCTGATGTGGTGAGATGGGAGAAGTTCACATGTGGAGGAATAAGATCATGACTCAGGACGTTGGAGTTGAGGTATCCCAGGATCTTTTCTGCATTCCTGCAGATAGAAAAGCTCAGAATCACAATGAATCCAATACACATTCATAGATTTATGGAGCTAAACGGAGCGCTATGGCCAAATGGATAAAAGCAAATTACGCTTCATCGGGGTGATCAAGTTGCTCTACTATTTTGTGCCATGCCACACTGTCAAAATGCTTTGACAAAAAACTCTGTGGCTGTTAAGTTGCATAAAGATTAGATTAAATTAGATTAGCCTTTATTGTCTCCCTTGGGGGAAATTTATCTTGGAAAAATGAGGGAAACACATCATGTAAGATGACACGTACAAACATTCATTTACAATTTCACCTACTATTCAATAATTTAATTAATTATCACACTAGAGAAAATGTATACCCATTTAGCTTACACTTTGATACCCTCATATTCTTTTTATGTTTTCTGTTTTCCTCATAAATAATTATAACATTTAAGGTATTGCAAAATTAGATAAGTAAGTAAAAAGTGCAACAAAAATTGTGGTTTTTATTTTTAGATTTTCCCAAAGTATGAAAATGCCTAAAAACTTCTCATCACTATCTCCGGTACTTTGCGTTTAGAACAAATTTACAGTGTTAACTTGTTAATGTGCAAAAACATATATTTTTAAAAGAGTAAATGGATACATGCATTTTTCATGCAGCGGTTAGTACTGTGACCTCAAAATACGCTTCATGTTGGACTCTGGCTTCCTCCAACAGTTCAAAGACCTATTATGCTCATTTCCAGATACATATTTTTATTCTTGACCTCTACCAGAGTAGAGTCAAATGTATTTTTTAAAAAAAACCTTCCTAATTTAATTTAATTTTCAACTTTCCCCCCGATTGTCTGGTCCTCATATAGATTTGAATAGCAGGTTTGTGCTCACAGCCAAAACTGTGTGTATGATGACCATTTTAGGGATATTTAGGTACATTTATTATATGAGGCTAAAACTTTGAGAAGAATCAGCTTGTCTTCAAGGGGGGACCTTCCCTGTCTTTGACATCAGATAGAGCCATGAACAGAAGAAAAGCCATCAGAAACTAAGCACTCAGAACAATCTGAAGCTGGGCCTTTTGGCTCAAAAGCACTGCTCACACATGCACTGACCACAGTATTTGAAAATATGAGGATCCATCAATGTAACAACATACTGTATATGTGACAGAAAATAAGGATAACTGCCACTGTTTATAACATAAAGATTGTGGGGATTGTAAATTTGAGGTGTGATATTTGCTTAATATGCAGTACTCATGAACCATGCAGTCAGACTTTCGTTTCTTTTTTTGGGGGTTACATTCAGTGTTGCCAACAGATTTAAAAAAAAAAAACTAGTGTTCAACTTACTCCACAACACACTTTTCATTCATGATGTTAGCCTTGAAGCCCAACACAGCAAACACGACCAGTGTGGCCAAAATGGAGGTCAAAAAGTTGATGACAGAGACGAGCACGGCATCAAAGTGGCAGTTGTTGTCAATCTTATTGTAACTGGAGAAGGCAATGACTCCTCCAAAACCCAGACCGAGGGCAAAGAAGACCTGGGTGGCGGCCTCCCTCCACACCTGCGGCTCCAGCATCTTCTCCAACTGAGATGTGAGGAGAGGTGTTTGTTAGCGTGCATGGTTGAAAAAAAAAAAAAAAATAGAGGACAGCAACAATGACTCTTTCACTCTAACCTTGGGCGTAAACATGTGAGCGATACCATCTACGGAGCCCTTCAGCATTAAACCCCTGACCAGGAAACAGAACAGCACCACGTAGGGGAAAAGAGAACTGAAGTACATCACCTGTACAGGTGCAAAAGAAAAAAAACATCCATTCAGCAAAAAACAAGCCTTCATATTTTTCTCTTATCTATTTCTGTGTTATGGTTTCCCAACCTTCCCAGAGGAAGCGATTCCTTTAATGACAGCGAGGCAGACAATGATCCAGGCTACCAGCAAAGACAGGGTCATTTTGATGTTGAGGCCACCACTCTCTGCGATGGTGCTGGTCGTGTTCAGAGTCTGTCGGTACCAGAAATAGGTTGTAGCCGAGCTTTTGTCACATTCTGGCTCCACAACTGTAGACGATAGGGAAAAAAACAGTTTAATTTGGGTGATAATGAGGAAGCAGGAAGAGAAAAGGTTTGAAAAGACTGCAGGGAGGCTGAGGAGAGCGAAAGGAGAGTGTACTGGTGCAGAGGATGTTTGCTCGGGGTCAGTATCACAATATTTGGCTGGTTTATATTTCTGACTTACACAAGGTCATCTGTGTACTTGGTATGCAAAACACACAACTCAAAGTCACAACCCTTGAGATTTTCCTCACAGTGTATTAACTTGTTACCTTGAAGAAATGAAATGTACTGTGTGTGGCTGAGACTAGAGGCAGCAGTGTAATGATTCTTCACATATTACTGAGCATTATCTGTGCAGAGACACACACGGCACACACAGAAAAAAAAACAAGCACAAGCAGGTGAAAGCGCCTCACAAATTAAACCGAATCAAATTTGTCGTTTACTATGTTTGTTGATCGTTTCCTGTGTCTGCTTCTACGTGTCTGTTGTCACAGTGGTCGTGAAATAGTTTACAATCTGCTGCTGTCCTTCAGCATTAGCGTCCTTCAGCATGAATCCCTGCTCCCCCGTCTTTCTGCCAGCCTTGCTGAGTCATACACATGCTGGTTTTTGGCTGCCCTGGGGTTTACAATATAATCACCACTGATCGAATAAATTCCAGGGTTTTTTAATCTGGATTAGGCAAGTGAAGTCTTGACAGAAAGTTGTAGTGAAGTGAAGACAGCTTGTGTCTTCTGTTTTGTTTGGAAGGGCTGCCAGTGGGAAGTCTCTTCTCTATAAAAAGAACATGGCTTAGTTTTGCAAAGTTGGATCTGAACAAACAATGGAACAATGAACTGAAGCAACGTTGTAAAGAAGAGTGGGCCAAATAATCACAGTTATTGGTGGGTTTACAAGAATGCAAGAATCCAAAATGTCTTTTTCACATGATTGTATCTTTAAGGCATAAAAGCCAGCTAAATGCCAAAGACAAAAACAACTGATTTCATGTGCCAAGGAGTCTTTCATCTTAATGCTCATACTGGCTGTTTGTTCCCACTGTCTGAAAGACGCATGTGTGAATTTCTGAACCCCATGAGAGAAAAAAATAAGACTTATTTTTGTATCCTTTCTTTAAATGGTTGCCTAAAAGGAAAATTGCTTTTCCATCCCCAATCTCTTCTTAGCCAAGAGACTCTGACATTAAACCCAGATCAGTCTTTAGGGATTTTCCTTTAACTTTGGTCATATGTAGGAAATATCACAGTTTGGAATAACTAAACCATGTTACATTGTTAAACATAAGTTGCTGCACTTTAAACTCTAGCTTTACATTTTGGGCAACCTGTGTCTGCACAAAACTGTCATTCCTGTTTATCTATAGCTATCCTAGCAGAATGGCATTGAAGACAGTATCCTTTTGTAACTGCACAACTAATGAGAGGAACTACCATGAAATTTTGGAGAGAAATTCAGAATTTAGTTCCCAGAAGGCGATTCTGTGACTCTTCCTTTAGCACTACCATGAGGTTTTGTTTTTTTTTTACATTCAAAACTAACAACAAATAATGCATCTGTGAAACAGTGTTTACTGTCAATTAACAAATGTCAGTATCGCACTAAAGTAAGTTCATATAAACTCACTGGCAAGTGTCCCATTCTTTCTGATTGGGCAGTCACTCCATGGGAGAGGATACTGAAAGGATTGGAAGAAGTAGAAAATGCTCCAACCGATGATCACATTATAGTAGAGACCCACAAAGCCGCACACCTACAGACGGATAGATGGCGTTATGTGACAGAAACAGCCAGATAACATTTAATAAGGTACAAATATGTGATGTCAGGTTTGATATAGACATCACATGTGCAGAGGAACATCTGTGCAGAGTGAGAAAAACATGCAAATGAGGCAGGTGCTTTGTGCATGTCCCAGTGCTGTTGTCAGTCTTTGGAGCAGCCTTGCCAGCAAGGACATTCAGAAGCTAAATAAGGTTGAGGAAAGCATGAATAATTGAAGTGCTCTCTTTTCAACAGTGATCTTCTGTGAGATATTTATAGCTACTTCTGCAGCTCTGAAGTAAGACTACCTTCCACTCTCAGACACGTCAATAACTCCATAAACCTGCATCAAGATATAACTTTAACTAGATAGATAAATAGAAAGAACCTCCCTGATCCTATCACCATGCTTCACTTGTCAAACTGCTTTCCTATGGAGCCGTTAAAGACTTTAAGAGCAGTGCTAAAGAAAGAGTGTACATTTGGCTCACAGTTAAAAAGATGATAGATGGTTCTGTCTCACACTCCTTACAGGAACAGAAGCATCTCAGCTTACCATCAGACTTGACATTCCTATTCCACCCAGGCGGGGACAGACGTAGTTCCACACCCCGATACTTCCACGCCTGATCTTCTGACCCACTGCCAGCTCCAAGAAGAAGAGAGGGATGCCAATAATTAGAAGGAGGATGAAGTAGGGAACCAGATAGGCGCCTGAAAACAAACAAACAAACAAAAAACAGGGACATTTTATGAGATTTGGTGTTTCTAGGAAAAAAGTGTTGCTGTTTGGTTGGCTAACTTACACAGGAAATCACAACTACATGTCCAGTTCACCCTGGACAGGGGGCCTTCTTTATGCTGTAAAATGGATGGGCATAGATTTTATGTCAGAAAGGGGCAGCTTAGTGCTAAGCTAATGGGCAGCACTGGGTGACCTCTAGCTGCTACAGTAAAAGTAGCACAGCTGTATCAAAGTCTGTGGGAAAATAACCTTTTTACTTCTTGCGTGATCCCAGTAAACACCCTCAGTCACTGCCCTCAGGTTTTATGTCATACAACATGAAGTGCATGATGAAAATAATGGGCATTAACATCAAAAAGGACGGTTAAAGCAGGCTATACTAGGTTGGGCTCCCATGAGCACTATACCGTTGCGCCGCTGGTGTAGTGGTATCATGCAAGATTCCCGGGCGGCGCACAAGTTTTTTCCCCCCACAATTTTGTCGTACAGCGACATTAAAGGGCGACTGTATTTTATTCAATTGTCTGTTACATCTAGTTTAACTGCAGTCAAAATGGTCAACTAATGGCTTCAATAACCATTGGCTGACAGCACTAAAAAGTACAATAAACTGGACTGAGAGCATCCCTACTCTTTGTTAACTACTTGCCTGAGCACTGACTTAAGAATTCCCTACAAAAGTGACTTGTGCAGCTTCAACTTGTTAAATTGCAGCTGTTGGCTGCTGTGTGTTATGAAGAGTGTCTCTGACGAAATTACGTGGAGTTTAATGGGTTTGCAGCTGATGTTATTGATGTGATGGACCAAGACTGATAGTGGATTTTGTGTCTGGGTTAAATATTCACTGTAGGTGCGTCTTAATTACTAACCCTTTTGGAACCCCACACTGTAACCTGTACTGTAACCTATGGCACAACCTATGCTCTAACCTGAGATCCACCTCTCTAGAAAATACAACTATATCGACACAGCCCACAATGACTGTGATTGGCCAGTTTAGTACTTTTGTTTCCTCCTGTCCGTTTCCTTCATGTTTTAATTCAACTAGAAAAAAACCCAGATCAACTCAAAGAGAGCAATTCCTCTGCTAACTACACACAGGGTATGTCGCAGAAGTAAATATTAAGCTTGAGAGGAACAAGATTGCCCATTGCATAACCTTATATATCCTGACAGCATTTTTGCCAGAATGAAACTTGTTTTGTTGAACTTATAAAATGTGATGAAGTGATTCAGCAAAAAAGCCTCATTAATAAATATTCTTTGAAATATATCTTAATTTTAAAGGATGTCTAAATTTGTCCCCTTTGGAGCTTAATCCAGAGAGGAATCATCAGGACACAACTGTGTTTTATGTGTGAAGGGTGAGTCATCATCCCGGATATAAAGACTTATAGCTGGCAAACATGTACTATTAATACATCAGAAGCAGGAATTACATTCAGAAGTACATGCATCTCACAGTTGGTGGAGTAATGAGGCAGAGAGATGAGAGGAGGCAAAAGGCTTAATCCAGAAAGCTGAAATAAAGAGGAAGTTAAATTTAGTGAGCGATGTTGGTTTCTTGCCAAACTTAAAATCCACTTCATCACCCGTTAGTTGAAACCAGAGGCCACTAAAAATTGTGATGTAAGATAGGCGTCTCAGAGGAGGAAGAATGATAGAGGATGCTGAACGAGAAAGAGAAAGGCGTGTCCTGAGGAAAGGAGGAAATGAAAGAGGAGTGCACACATCAGTAGCGCCCAAGCAACCCTGATCTTTAATGTGTCTGTAATTGGGTGCCAGACAGCAAATTACACAATGAAAAATGCCTGCTTGCCAAATCACGTAACCTGGCAAGTGCTGGGGCAAGATTACTGGCAGTAAATCTGGCCTACAGGCAATAAATCCTACGTATATGTTGTAAGTCGGGCCCAAGCAGTAAAGCTAAAAACACTTAGACCAATGAAGCAAGAGCAGATCTGTCAGCCCATGATGACAAGGTGTTTTTTTCTACAATGAACACCAGTTTACACTGCGTATGCCTCCGATTACATAGAGTACATGCATACCAGAGAAAAATAAAACCTCATACGGTTACATTCATTCTCCATAGAGCTCTTTCTGTTTACCAGAGTATCAGTTGAGCCTGGCCTGCCCTACCGGCTATAGAAATCAATAATGCAGCTATTTTTAGACTTGGCTGCTTTATGCGCAATACAGCTGCTCTCTTGGCAGGGATGAAATGAATGAAAGTGCCGTGTAGTTTTTGATAGTCGAGGTCATAAAATAAACAGCTCTGTCTGTGGCTTTTTGCTGGGATCTTACCTGTGCAAATGAACATGCTTGTCTGTAAAGAAAACAAATCCCTTGGGTCAAATAGGACTGAGCGATCAATACCAAAATGTTAATAAGAATATTTTCTTAATATCCACATGCATCTGTTATAATCCCTGCTTTAATTCTGGATGATTATTAGTTATTTTCTGTTTGTTTTTCTCAGTTCTTTGATTATAGGTTGCAAGTTTATTCCTGTTTGATTTCTTTTTTTTTTTTTGTACTAATACTTTGTGCTTTATATCCTTTCATATTTGATTTCTTACCTGGTGTGTTTTAAGCTGAACCTTTGATAATATGATTTATTAGTATAGGTTTTGCATCCTTGTTTATTTATAAGATTTTTTCTGGTTGGTTTTCATGTTTGATTTCTGTTTGGGCTGTGGGATCCGTAACTTTTAGTTCTTTTTACTTTTGAAATTTAGCTTCTCTTTGTATTAGAGTTTGTTATTTATACCTTCTCATATTTTGCTGGGAAAATGTAGACACTCACTGTTGTACCTCTCTGCTGAACTCCTCTTTGAACCAGCAATTCAAATTTGGAGTCATCGCTCCATAACCCTGTTGCCACTGATTTTCAGTCCAGTAATTTTTGGTAAATTTTAGTAGATTCAACTAAAGAAATGTATACGTTATAAAAACATATAACATTAAGTTATACATTTTTGTGCCCGCTAGTAACAAAGTGCCTAAAAATACAATTTACAACTGGTTCTTTGCGAAGTTGTCTGTTATGTGTAGACACAACACTGGTTCATCCCCTTATTTAGGTGACTTTTTTATGCTTGAACGATTCATAGGTCAGTAACATTGCTCTGAACACTGGCTCAGTGGAAACTAAATATACAGAAATGAGGTGTTGTCAGGGGCTGGGTGTGTGACCCAGCATTTTGAGTTTAGTTTATATTTTTTGATTTCTTATATTATATGTCAAGTCCTTGTGTTGTTGGGATTATTAGTTAGGCTTTAGTTGAGTTTTATTCTAGGTTAGGTTTTCATCCATGTCCCCTTGTGTGAATCTGCTCTTGTCTTCTGTGTCAGGATGTCCAGTGTCTGTGGGTTTCATGTTTTTCAAGTTTGTGTCATGTCTACGTCTCTGTGTTCCTGCTTTATTTTGAAAGTCTTGTGTTCTACGTTCTGTGTGTTTAGTTTTACACTCCCCTGTGCCATCGTTATGTTTATATGTGTCAGCTGTTTCCTCATGTGTTTCCACTTCCCCTGATTACCTCCTGTGTATTTAGTCTGTGTGTTTTCAGTCATTCCTTGTCAGGTTGTCTGTCATTTCAGTGCCAGGTTTCCACGTTTCATGTCCAGGTCTTCATGTCTAGGTTTTTTCATGTTCAATTGTAGTTTACCCAATTTAGGTTTGTGTTTAGTTTCATATTGCTCCACCTTGCCCTTTGTTTGCATTTATTTTCCTAGCCTCCCAATAAATGTCTCACCTTCTGTTAAGAACCAAGTTGTCTCTTCACGTGTCTGCGTTTGGGTCCACCGTCTCTCTGCATACAGTCTGCTTCTCTGCCAGACTGTGACAGGTGTGGCCTCTGTGTTTAGTTTTCTAACTTCCTGTTTCACTTAAGTACTTATTAGTTTATATCGCTTGTGTCTTCCCTTGAATCTTACTTCCTGTCTGTGACCACCCTAATTATGTTCAGCTGTTTCTCATCCCCCTGCTGTTTCCACTCTGTGTATTTTAGATGTGTTTTAGTGCCATCGCCCTTTAATCCTTTGTCTAAGTGTGGGTGTTACGTCCCAGTGTTTTCTCTTCTAGATTTAAGTTTTGTTATTGCTTTGTTCTCTGGGGTGGGACTAAAAAGGCTGGCTTTTTATTATTTCCCATCTGCCTGTGTTCTGCATTTAGTCCCCTTTTCCTGCAAGCAATTGTATCATACTGTAATATCACAAATGTATGGAAAAAAAACTCAAAATTGATCCCACATGAAATCTGGGCTCAATCTCAATGTGACATCATGAGTTCTCAGACCAAAGCTATCGTTAACCTCAGTCTTCATTTGGGTCTGTAAAGATTTGTGAATAAATCTTAACAGTGATGCTGTGGTCTTACTAAAATTGGTCCACAGAGACTGAAATATAAATACCTGCCAAAGTACTCAAACCTGTTAAATATGGGGAAAAAAATACTATAGCAAGTGCAAAAAGAAAAGTGTTGCACCACAAAGACACAAACAACAATAGCAGCTGGTAATGAGAAACTAATTTCTCCATCATCATAATAACTGAATGTGGATAAATGATAATTAATTACTTCCTGGCAGTGTTGGTGGAGTAACATGTAAGGGAGCTATTTAATTAAGTGAAGAAATAAATGTAATTCTCATCAGTTCCAGAGCACTTAAGTGCAAAATCCTCATGAGTAGGATGGCTGAAAGAGCTCAAGATCCAAACAGGTTGTTATAAATCATATTGAAAAGAAGACAAAGTAAATGCTGTAAGTATTGCCTCTAACTCACCTCCTCCATTCTTTTGGCACAAGTAAGGGAAGCGCCACACGTTCCCCAAGCCCACAGAGAAGCCCACCTGGGCTAGGATGTACTGCAGTTTGCTGTTCCACGCGGGTCGCCCATCATTTTCAGGCACCTCTATCTTAGGGACTTTCTTCCCCTCAGCCCCTCCAACATTCAGGGAGCTGCTCTTGTAGTCGAGCGGCTCCTCGTGTGCGAGCAGATCAGCCACAGACTCCGTGACGTGCTCATGGCTCTGCTCGCGCTGTGTCACCTTGCTGTTCTTAGGCATCAGGGAGGCTGAGGGTCAGGAGGGG
>VVHJ01034897.1:18350-29397 GCA_015107715.1 Tylochromis polylepis
GGGGGGTGGGGGGTGGGGGTGAGTGGAGAGAGAAACAGAGAGCGAGAGATGGGAAGAAGTGACAGAGGCCAAACGTCGGGTGGAGATGAAAGGAAGAGTGACTGCTGGATTTCAGCTCTTGGCTTCAGTCCTGCATCAGAAAAACAAAACAGAGCGAAAGTTACACCCAAAATCGTGTTTGAACATCATAACATTTAACTTAATAATGATGTTGTATTATCAATGTATTATCGTCTACATTGTAAATTTTACATTGTAAATAAAACAGTATCGCTAATAAAGAATGGCACCATAAAGACAGGATCACAGAGAATTTGTCACAAAGACAGCTGTAAGAAAATGTTTGTGGACAATTTTATTATGCTTCTGCATAAATGTGACCTAAAACATTACCAGAGGTTACTAAAAGTCCTTAAGGGAGAAAATAAGAAGCCAACAGAACCAATCACGTTGATTTATTGTAGAATTTGATCCGATATTACACGTTTGTGACGAGGGGTGGTATTAGAAGTAAATTTGAATGTAAAAGCAACAGGTGATGACACTGAGATGTTAGTGGACTCTGACCACCATTTAAATATCAGACCTCTGATACAGTCTGAAAAACACTAAAAGGAAGTGAATCGTGGCATGAAGAAATGAGATGTCTGAACACCCGAGGACCTCAGAAAAAAAGAAGACTCATGCTTATCAGGCTGGAGAGAGTTAAACAATCCTTTGTCTGACATGTGGAGTATAAAATCTTTACAGAGAGGCCCATCATATTTTGAGAGGTCACACATGATTCCCATCTGTAAAACATGGTGGTGTTAGAGTAAAGATTTAGGCCTTTCTGCATCTGGGCCAGCACTCAAAAATTCTGAGTTATGGTAGCAGATTCTAAAGGAAAAAAATGTCAAGACATCTGAAACTGAAAAACTGAGTCATGATAGCACGGATGGTTTATATTTTAAAATGACCAACTCAAAGTATTGTGAAAGGGCCTGACGTGGGGCGCTCATGTGAGGAAACCCACAGAGATCTTGGAATTTAATGTGCTCTGAGCATTGGGGTGCACTTAAAATATTCTCCACGCCATCACATAGGGCTGATCAATAGTTAAGGCAAATGCTTAGTTGCACTTCGTGCCACTTAAATGGGTCACGTCAAGATACTGAAAGCAAAGATTCACATGACTTTGCCACACAGGTACGTAATATTGAATCAATTACCTCAAAAATAAATGGTCTTGTTGTGTTGTTTGCTTGGGTTATGTTTATTAGGACTTTTCTACATAGTCTTATGATTTTTGTGGTCATATTTATGCAGAAATATGGAAATATATGTCTACAGCATATATATTAACCTTTTTCTTGCAACTGTATGCAGTATCCCAATTTAAGAAAAGCTCACCAGTGATTGGAACAGAAACAAAGCCCCTCACCACAGCGCTTTGTTTCTCATGCAATGTTTTCGGGCCCCAAAAATTCCCAATCCTGCAAATTGTTCTATTTAATTTCCCTGTTCTGAAAAGCTTAACTTTAGTGAAGCTTTTTTCATGTAAATCCTTTAATCCTCTGGAGCCTTGCGCCAACATCCATCCCCACCCCTCTTCGACAGAGTGGTTGGTTCAACCCAAATGCAATAGAAAAAGTAAACACGATGCTTTGGTTGAAGTGCCCTCATACGTTCTCCTGATCCACATCACAAGCCTGCGTAGGCTCATTACTTATTGAGTGGGCTCTTTTCTCTATCATACACATCATGTTGTCCAACTGAGATGCAAAAACTGCAAGATATGAGGTCTGAAGTGGAAAAGAAAAGAAAAAGTAATTAACTAGAGAAAGTATTCGCTGTGATTTTGGGCTCATATTTCCAGTTCCACACTTGAGCTGAATGAAGGTGCTGTACCTTTCACGTGATGCTACAGCAGTGATGCGCACGAGATCTCATCGTCACTGCTTACATCAGCCTAAAACAAGCTTTCTCAGTATCAGCCAATTCAGCGGACCTTAAATGCTCCACAAACCCTCTTAGAGCTTCTGCCGGCAACAACAAATCTACATATTCTTGATGCACTTTTGCTGTCGTCAAAAAAATAAAACAAAAACAAAACCCAATACAAAAAACAAAACATCCCTAAAACAGATTTCCTCCTCTGTGCACGACAAGATCATCCCATGATGTAATAATCCAAGCGCAGCCATTCACAAGTCTTCATAATCCTGTGTGCATTAACTGTAAACCCCCCCCCCAGTGCTGCTTTTCTGTCTTGTCATTCAATCCCACGCTACAGGATACACGTAATATCAATCAATGACTGCATCATGAGGCCAACACTGGAAAAATGAAAACGGCAAACATCAACTCATCCATCCAATAATCCTCTGGAAAACAAAATCAGCACACAGTTCAGATGATCCCAGCTAAAACTGAGTCTGTGTGGAGCAATTTCATACTACAGCAAAAGACTGGAAGAAGCCTTCGGGTAAGGCTCGCTTTCTTTGAGGTCATTCATTGCTCTGTCCTTCAAAGATTCTCGCCACACAATTACAACCTGGCCTTTGCATACTTATTCTTTTCTGGTGATTTCCCATCACCATAAAGAGGGATGGCGTTCAGATATGCAGGCTGCATCATCAGTCTAGTAAAAACACGTGATTTGGACACACAGACACACTTTCATGTGCAAGAAAGCAGTTCTCCATGTATGCATGAAGCCGCCTAGAATAGAAAAGTGTTTCTGTTATGAATTCCTGCTTCCTACCAACAGTCTGCGGCTAAAAAGATATCCAAATGCCATCATATGTGAAAAGCAGTATGTCAAAGACTGAGAGGCTTGAGCCTTCTATCATAAACTGACCACAGTGTGTTAAAAGTTATATTCATTTGCAGATAAGGCCAAAGGACCTCACCTATTAGCTAGAAGTTGGTTATTAGTGATACATGTACACATTCATACACAGATGCTGTTACTTATTGACAGTGTCACACATGATGCAAAATGCAGTTTGAGTATAAAGAGGCAACCCTGCATGTATCAGCTTCTGCAATCAGTCTTAATTATATGTCCAGACTTCTTCATTGATCAGCTGATCCTGTGATTATCAGCGTGCTCTACAAGTCTGAGCCACAGTTAAAGGTTAATCAGCTGTTTCACAAAGTAAAAAGTATTAAAAGCACGCATGTCTTTAATGGCCAAATGGCAACACTAGACCTCACAGGCTGGAAATGTGTGAATTGAAAGCATGAGGAAACCAGCTGCAGGTTGTGAAAATCTCTATCATCAGCACTATGACACAGATCACCCTATGGGAACACCAGGTGACACATCTGGTGATGATAGCGATAGCTCAGCCTCTGTTTTCACTGCTCGTCCTGAGCAGAATCAAGGTCACTCGCAGAGCCCAGACCTGCGTGCGTCCCGGAGCACATTTGAATCTTGATGCAGTTTTGTTCGCAACATAACACAACTTCTCTTTAGAGTTGGCAAGCATCTCAGGTATGACACAGAGCAATTCAAACTACTTTTAAGCAGAGCCGAGAAAGAAATGTTGAGTGAAGCAATGGCAGGAAAGTAGTTTCTCACCCTGAGTCTTGTGCAGCAGTAAAATCCGGGCTTTAACGCGATCGCAGTTGTCAGAGAATATCTGGTGAGAGGCATGAATCCATCCACCACGAGTATGTGTGTGTGTGTGTGGCTGTGGTACTGACTGAGCGCTCACAGGACAGTGCAGGACGGAGCATCACATGCTGCACTGCCAACAATTGACGTGCAGGGTGGAGAGCGCACCGTGACGCACGAAGTGGCGCTCATTATCAACAGTGGCAAATTAACACGCCCCACTCTTTCACTTGTTTGAGATCCATCACGGCATCTCTGCGCCGGAAGAAGGACGCCGAGTGAATGAAGGGTGCTACAACTGTGCGCAGATTTGTCAAGGTTATCCACTCCTACCCGAAGAAACGACTGTCTGACGCAGTTTTCGTCATTCGCTTTTCAGTTGGTGGAAATTTGAAGCCGTTCAGCCATGACCGGTCGGCACAGTGAAAAAGAGTGGTCAGAAAAAAAAAATCATATTTACGGCAGAGCTCAGTCAGCCTGATTTCTGGTGACAGTATGATGAAATGGGCAAAATGTTGAAATGTGCGTTTTCATAGAGGAGAAGATTCAGTGTTGATATTAAAGGAAATGTTTATTTTAAGAAAAAAAAATCAATCTTATAACAATAATCACACTCAGATCTGGGCAACAAAACAATGAAATCAAGCTTCAGTTTTAGAAATTAACGTGGTGTCTAACAAAGTGTTACGTTTTTATTAAAGGTGCTGCACAAAAGAGGCAGGTTTCCAAGATTCAGGTCAGGGTCAGGTTTGCAGACCCGTTCATCCACACTGACCCGGCTCTCTACCAGCCTCACCTCACTACCTTTGCTTTCTTTACGCTTTCCAGGGCAGCTTTGTCTCATGCATAAACATGGCCTTTTGGGGGCACTTGCTGGTCACA
Organism: Tylochromis polylepis; assembly: GCA_015107715.1. Lineage (NCBI taxonomy): Eukaryota > Metazoa > Chordata > Actinopteri > Cichliformes > Cichlidae > Tylochromis > Tylochromis polylepis. The sequence continues at coordinate 22,837 of VVHJ01034897.1, forward strand.
GGCTGATTCTGACATTTTCCTTGGGAGGACAGCCTCCCCTCAGACTGCTCATAGTTACCTCTTAACCATAAAATTGCCTTAATTCTACACAAATGTATATATAACAGGATTTTTTGCAGCTAGTATATGAGCAGAAAAAAAGCATGATAGTCCATTTTAAAGCAGATAAGCTTACTGTGTTATCAAAGACACGAGAAAGGGAAACATGAGAGGTTTTACATTACTCAGCAATAAATGAGCATTAATAAATGAACAGTAATCAAAAATTGAAATGACTCTGCATCATCTGGAAACCAGACTGGAGCCTCTGCATGACTCTGGGCTGATGTGTTTATTCCTGTTAGACATGTACCTCAGGCTGAGGTGCTGAGGTGTTATTGTTGCCTTCTTGTCGAGAAATGAATGTAAAAGTCAGTAAAATCCTGTTTAAGAACATATAAATACCCAGTGACTCTTCATACAGAGATTATTTTTAATATTTCCCAACATGAGCTCCACTGCAGTAATCTCAGACTAATCTCAGACTTTAGCTTTGATGAAACTGTAAGTCTTGAGCTGGGTGGTCATTTCTCTATTGAGACATTGGACGTGCGACACGACTGCAGCAGACCGAGTTGCCCAGGGGACGATAAATCACACTCCATTCACCAGAATATTCTTTATTACCACCGAGATGGAGGGAGAAGATAGTATTGAGAGGCCATTTTTCATCCTGAGTTTATGGATTTATTTTGCTCCCTCATGTCCGCTTCCCACGCTTTAACATCGACGTGTCTGCATCATTATCAGATTCCTTTTAAACTGAAGGATTTTATTTTGATTGAATATGGGAAACAAGTGTAATTACCTGCCTTTAAACTCTGTGGGAGGCCAGAATGCTGTTTAACAGTTTTAAATGACACACACAAAAAAAGCAGAACATAACCTTTGGAGTGTAAGAGAAGCAGGTTTATTTCTGTGCAGCAGACTTGGTTAAGGCGGAATCAGAATACACAAGACAAACTCGTTCGCCTCACACATTTCTCCTTTTTTTTCTCACTTGACGATGCTCTTGGCACACCTTCATCTGACTACTAGGAGCAGTTGCCACAGCAACCCCAGGATCATATGACAGACAAGCCTCATCTCTGCCATCTCTTTCCTGCATCCCCCCAACCCCCACCCCATACTTTGCTTTCTCCCCTGCCGGTTTGCAAACTGAAGTTTCAGTGCCATCCTGTAAGAAAGAGAGGAATGAACTTATAATCTGTGTTAAATCAAAACTGTAAATCATCAAAGTGGCTGTACAGGACTTTTGGAAATGTACCATAGTTTACCCGCCTCACCTGGTCTTGTGGAAGATAATAAGAACTCTATGATGACTTACATGGCATAGGACATTAACTGTGTAATAAATGTTTGACTCAGCTACCCTTGACCAAAGCTACACAGCCTCAGTTTCTGCTGCAGGCCATCTGCTAACTGGACAGCAGCGTTCCACTCAGCATTACGACTGTTCTTTAGGGGTTGAGGGTTATTAAGCCTGCATCAGCAGCCTTGCAGACCTGTGGGACACAGTGCTGCTGCTGCCCTCTCTTGTTAGCAAATGAACCAACAGACCCATGTAGATTCAGCTTTATTCTTTCTTTATATGCCCCACATCCTGATACTGTCATGATCCAGGAGTCTGGATTTGGTTGGAGTTCAAGATTCTTGTTTATGTCCAGGTGCTCTGTTTGGTTGCTTTATGATGCTGTATTTCTTAGCTGTGTTTATTGTACAGGTGTACTCAGTTCGCACAGCCTTTTAGTCTTGGTTGTTTTTTAGTGCCAAAGTTCATGCATGTTTCTCTCTTGTGAGCCTGGTTCTGCCGGAGGTTTCTTCCTGTTAAAAGGGAGTTTTTCCTTCCCACTGTCGCCAAAGTGCTTGCTCATAGGGGGTCATATGATTGTTGGGTTTTCTCTGTATCTATTATTGTACGATCTACTGTACAAATATTAAGCGCCTTGAGGCGACTGTTGTTGTGATTTGGCGCTATATAAATAAAATTGAATTGAATTGAATTGAATTGTGTTTAGGTTTACTTCCTTCCCTGTCTGATTGTGTTTATTCTCTAAACCTGTGTCTAAATTTAGTTTGCCCCACATGTTCCCACTTCCCGCGATGAGCCGCCTGTGTACAAATAGTTTTGTGTCACTTTGTCTTTTATCTTTTCATTTGTTGTACTTCTCATTTAGCCAAGTGTGTGGCACTGCACGAAAGTCTTGAGCTACCACTTATTTACTTATATTTTGCTTGTATGGAGTGAGTTTTGGGACATTGGCTGCTTTTTCATTAATTTTCAATCCAGTCCTTGTACCTGATAATTTTCAGAGGAATAGTTTTTGCTTGTTAAGTCACTTAACTCCGACCTACGAATCATTCAAGGATAAAGAAAAGGCCCTTAACTCAAGGAATGAACCAGTGTTATGTGCCAGCACAGGTAAGGCCCCACCTGTCACAGAAACACATCATTTCTTTATCTAAGAAATTCCAAAGATAACACCGTTTGACAGGCATAAAACAGTATTTGTGCACCAGCAAGGTGATTCCAAACAAGCTATTAGCAGAAAAAAAAAGTTTCACCGTGGTGTGAAGTGTTACAAACACAGTTTATTCAGCGCCATATTTTTAAAAAAACCCCACAAGACTAAAGTGGTTTACAGACAGGACGAGTCTAGCAGTGATGTGGTGACCACAGATGGGGTGTATTAGTAAAATCTGGTGACTTAAAACAGTGGCAGGCAGAGGAAACCACTGGATAATACTTTAATGCAAAGTTAAACTTGACGTGGACCAATGGGAAAGAAAAACACTGATTTACATAAATTATGATGGAGAGGGCTCATCAGCATGGTTACTTGTTTAATCTCCATCCATGATAACAGTTTTATATCTTATGTATGCTAACGTGCTCACAATATCAGTTTCACTAGTTTCAGTAGTTGAGATAATTTTGACACCATCATCCGAATATCAACTGGTTCACATTACTAAGACAACCAGCTGAAATCTGAAGCAATCCCCACCACATTTTAAATGACTGTCACCTTTGAATTTCCAGTCTCATATTCCTCTTTGCCTTAACCACTGGACCTTTTTATGATCAGCGATTATTCTCACTGTCCTTCCTCTCGCCTTAAAAAGCCTCTCTTTAAAACCTTTTCCTCAAAGAATATATATCTCCTCTTTGTTTGTTTGTTTTTCTTTTGTTGTATCTCACGACCGTTGGTGCCTGACGTCAGCACCCTCTCTCAGCACATCTCTGCTCCTCTCTGCTGTTCACCTTCAGTCGTCTCCAACTCCACATCGTCTCCCTGCTGTTTTGCAGCATTCATTGCTGCTCGACAACACCCACTCACATGTGCTCACGCATTATGCATCTGCAACACCACATCCGCCCAGTACTTTTCCCTTACTCCAGTCTCATTTATATTCCCCCTGTCCCATCCCTTTCTTTCTCCCCCCTCCCTCCCTCCCTCCCTGCTGTTTCTTCCTTCGTGGTTTGCGCTGTCTGGGTCACTCTGAGCTGCTAAAAAAAGCTTCACCCTGCACTAGGCTCTGTGGTCTCGTTTACACAGCCCATTATTCTCAGTACAAGCGCTTGAATAAACATGCTTACATGTCCACGGACATTTCTACTGCAGGCAAGTGAGTGAGGACACATATAAAAAATGTGAAAAGACTTGTCAAAGTAACTGATTGTCCACTTGTTTGACATTTCACTAATTCTGCTTGATTATTTTCAGGCAAAAACAAGACACAAGTAGCCCATTAACACAATAAAACAAAGACTGTTTTCATGCGCGTCATAATTCAGGTGTATCTTTAACACAACAAATGCACATGACTCGTACTCTTAGGTGCTACATTATTCTCTGTTGAGACAGCATTATACCAACTGCTGCTTGTGCATGCGTGCGTGGGGATGTGCTGGTGTTGTGCAGGTGTTCACAGGACACAGGAGAAAGTGGGTCACGCTTAGCTCTGACAGACTTACAGTGCAGTGCTCACTCCAAGATGGTGTTTTTTTTAAAAATTATTTACACATATTTGACTCAAAATCTGCTGTGTGAGAAGGTTTTCCTTAATTAATATTAATCAGAAATAATGATAGGTCTCATTAGAGGACTGTGATTTCAGTGACATCAGTGGGATTCATTTTCAGGATCTCGTTTCTATTGAAGATTGGAAATTCATCATGACTCCATCTATGCTGGCTCAGCTTACACAGGTGAAAGGCCGGCTGTCCTTTGGTTGGCGGATGCCAAAAAAGCACAGGCAGACCTGTTACCAAGCATCTGTTTCACATGAAAGCCGGGGAGCGGTGGATCAGGTCGTGATGTTCACCTAAAAGCAACACACAAAAATAGAAACTCATTAAAAGCTGTTTTTCCCCTCTGCTAATCCAGATTTACCCTTTGACAGCTCATTAACAAAAACCTTGGTACACCATTCTGTTTTCAGGGGTTATTAACAGATGAACCTCGTATCTGTTTCACTGTGGTCGAGGTTTAATATTTCTGTGAATTTGCAGCAGTAGCTTTGGGAAATTTGACCTACAATGATTTAATTTTGGCAAACATTTTATATAACGCTTACTGACAACACTGCTGTTTCTATCTGCTTATTTTGCGGTATGAACATGTGCTGCTACTACAAAATCTCTTTTAACCCATTGCCACCGTTTATATGTAATTTATTTGCTCTACTTCACTGATTACACAAAAAAATGACCTGGTTATGTGAAAGAGATCTGGCACCACACTTCTCCACTCATACTGTCTTTGTAGACACACTGAAACCAATTTTAATACTGGACAGCAGATTGCCTTGCTGGACCTGTGAGGGGACATGTGACTCTCCATGGAAGAACCTCACCAGATGGCCTCTCAAGCAGGGGCCTGTCCAGCTCACGGGGTTGAGGACAAAGCTCCTGTCCCCATTTTTTTGGACAATATAATCCTTTTAAAATACCCCTGCAGCAAAGCACACTTAAAAAAAAAAAAGAAAAAAGAAAAAAAAATTTTGTTGGTGCAACACAGTTGGTGCTGCAAATAATCAGGTCAGACTCACTGTGAAAAAATGAATATACAGGTTTGAATGTGGCAAAAAGACACGATTTTGTGTCATCTGAAATTATGACCTAAAATGAGGATTTGTTTATTTGGAGATAGGCTTGACAGAGCAAACATTAATGATCTTGATGTAACTGTAGCTAGGTGTAGATTTATGTTTGAATGAGCACGAAGAAAGTGGATGGAGATGCTTTGAAACCGGAAGCTTTTCTGTTCATAATGACTGCACAACCATTTCTCGCCCTGCTGTCACACTGCCTGTAATCCTACATGTGGGAGTGCCCTACATACATGAGGTTTTATCTCTCTGTGTTATCAATGATAACAATGAATCCCACATAACAGAAATAATGTTGAAGATGGTGGTCTCGTTTTTAGTGGGAGCTACAGTCATGTGATCAAAACTTGTCACGGGATTCTCTGCAGTCCAGTAAAAACTGAGCACATCTTGACTGCTTCCACAGGAATTAAGAGTGTAAGCAGCATCTAGGTGCTGCTAAATGCATTTGATGAATTGATCATCAGCAAGTGTGAACATCATCTGACAGCGAGAAAGATTATTCAGAGGTGGAAAACATCTTCCTAGGAAGAGATTAATACAGAACTACTACAATAACAATTAAATTAAAAATAGAAATGTAATATCGTCCTGAGAACTGAGGAAAAAGTATCTTTCAGTTTAACTTTTTTTGTGAGTTCCTGTCTCTTTGAAGCTAAAAGAGGCCACCCAAATGCATGACATATCATTGGAAAGGCCTGGATGTTCTGGACTTAGTGCGGTAGCTTAAATGTATCAAATGGACCTAAAAAGTCCATTACAGAGGACATAAATGAATAGGCTGGGTCTCAGGAGGATATAATGGTTTTATATTTTGCTTGGAGTAGTATAGAAGAGTAACTAGACATGAAAATGTTTCCAGCTGAGCTGTTTCTACCACTGATACCCAAAGGTTTTTGGTAATTGTGACAGTCTGTGCTTTGACTTCCTGTTTCAGTGAAGATGTTAAAAGAAGCTTCTCTGCCCCCTGGTGGTATTTCTGTGTTTAGCATGCAGCAGGCCGGCAGGTCACAGACAGACGGACATAAACGGATTTTAAGCGCTGTTCACTTCTTAAAGCACAGCTTGCACTTCTAATGTCACGAATAACTTGTGCTTAAACTAACCAGCAGAGATCGAAAAGCCTAAGAAATGGCCATAGACTGTGACATTTAACACGAGCAATCGTGTGATTACGGTTTAGAAAATCAGACTAGTTAAATCTTTATTACAGATTTTCCTGCGAGTTACTTCTCAGCTAAGGTGTGCACTTCAGTCTAAAAACTGTCTCCTCAGTTCATCACATTTCCACAACTCTTTCCTTCTAATAGGGGCCATGACCAGCTGCATCTACCGGGCTATTTCAGACACGGCACTGCACAAATGCAAATAACTTGTTTGATCCTCGCTCTACGTATTATGGCAGTC
>VVHJ01034898.1:4819-25031 GCA_015107715.1 Tylochromis polylepis
ATATGAATACACAAATAGAAATACACACACACACACACACACACACACACACACACACACACACAGCCCTCTAAAAGGCTTGACATTTGCCTGTTGGTTATCGGAGGCTGTGCTCACTGCATAAGGTCCTCTCAGAGGTTTGAGGTTTCCCTCCTCAGAGAGGTTAAAACACTGCTGGGGTCCCAGTGCCTCTAAAAGGGAGCAGAGTGCCCCCTACAGGTCACATGCGCCACTGAGCTGCAGGATATGGTAAGTAATGCAGAAAAGCCTTCAAAAGGTCTGTTAGCAGACATATTTGGCAGGTCAGGTAATGATGTCATAATACTTCAAGTTTTCCTTGAATTTTGTCCATATATGTATGAACTACGAGCACTTTCATTAGTAAGTTCTGTGCCGTTTCACACAGCGAGCCCGAGACTGTTATTTCTGTCTCATTTTAAAGGTGCTTTCAAGGTTTAAGCCATAGACTGTACATAAAAGATGGCTGCAGATGCTGTGATGTCACACACTGGTTTATAAAGTCCTTGAACTTGGCATTTTAGCAGTTTTATTTATTTTTTTTGAAAGCAGATGTGGTGAGTGAGGTGTGACTCTAAGGACACCACCCTCTGCTTCAGCCTCCTTTTTGACTCTGACGGGTGCATCATTTGTAAAGTGGACATCACGTTGTGCTGAATAAGACGTGAACCCTGTGACTGAGACCATGAACTCATCAGGAGAGTGTTCACTGTGCTAAAGCGAGGGTCATTTTCACACAGACTTCCATCTGGTCAGACTTGTTTTTGCAGTAAAGACAAGTTGCCCCCTGCTGGCCTTTGGAAAGAATGCAGGGCTGAGACACAGCACTGGACACACTGCATCCATATTCCCCATTTCCTGCCACAGACAGGAGAATGTCGGATTCAAGCGGCTCATTAAAGTTACTGACCCTCGTTAGCGGCTCGCGGGCCAGAAACGTTTCTCCCAGAGTGCAGAGCGACAGCTGTGCCACACCTCACTATCACTCTGCGTGGTCAAGTCACACATATTTACACATGCCTCACTGGGACTGAGCCTCACTGCCCTGGAGTGTAAGCCGACCACAACAAGGAGTGCAAAGGAACCTTTGATTTCTGTTGAGGTTTATATTGATAACGAACGATATGAATATAACGATCACAAGATTTTCTTTCACATATCGTCCAGTCTGAACCTCAGAAGACAGATTTTACATCCATTCATGCATTACATGAGAGCGATGGCCTGATGATGTAAATCGTGGGTTATCTTAACCGCCACTCACACTTGACCTGTGCTGACGTTTTCCTAGCCTGTTCCATCTTTGGGTTTGACCTCTCTTCACCATTTAATTTACGATATTTCACATGGTAAATAATCTTTACCATTAGGGACTCTTTTTGTGCCACGCGTGTGGCTTAATAAGACGCGCTGGTTTGTGTCTGTTTGTTCTCCGAGCTGACGAGAACCTCTCGCGCTTCACCGTGAGTCACATTTACGTAACGCAGGCCGCTCTCCTGTCTGCTCACAGGGGACGGGGCTAATTAGATTTTGTGGGGTTGTTATGATGAAGGGAGGGAGCAGGTGACCGGGCTGACAGGGTCCCGGGGGGTGGGTCAAACAGATTTACTGAGACTGAGAAGAGCCCACGGAGAGGTGATGACGCTCCAAAACACATCTGTAAGCCTCAGTTTTACTGTTTTACCCTCGTCACGCATGTTCCAACTTTTATTTGAAAATGTGAGACACCCGACGTTTACCCGATTACTTCCTACGTGGCAACTAGAGGAGTGAAGAGGAGCAGGAAGTGGCCGTGAATGAAATCAGGCGTGGGTCTGAACAGTCGAAGGAAGCGCGCGTAACGAGTGCTCGATTTTACGCCAGCTCCAGGGACACACGCGACGCCTTCCCGACACGACACACGCCTGCTGCTTTGAGTTCTGCACGTGTGTGTGTGCTGTATGAGTGTGCTCTTGATAATCTATAATTAATTACTTGATTACGACACATATTGACACAGACAGTATAGCGTTAAATTGCATTGCAGTACTCTCAGAAAATATTTGAGAGTATTTAAAAAAAAAAAACTTGTATTGATGCAGCACATCAGTGTAGTACAGATGCAGTACATGGAGGGTATTTTCCATCCTCCCTTTCAATGAGCTGCTGTTACTGGTGTCACCTTGTCACGGTGGTGGTGTTAGCGTGCTACACTGTCTGGGGCAGTTTGCTCTGGGTGGAGTCTTTTCAGGGAAAGGGGGACCAGATCCTTTTCTAAAATATGAATATTAACTGTTGGTTGTAAAATATCAAACGGCCAGTCCTGCCTTTGTCAGCTTTCGCTTGATGCTCCAAATGTGGAATGACGACCGTCGCGTCGTCTTTCTGACGCCTACGGCTCGTTTGGCGTCACGAGCGGGTTGGTTGCTTGAGACGTCTCCATGAAGCATCGCTGCAGGAGCAAGGAGTGGTTCAAACATGGACCTGATTCAGGCTCAGCGTTATTCTCATTTTCTGTTTTCTGTCACAAGTTGGTCACGCTCGGTGAACTTCAGCTGCAGTCAGACTGCGATCACGGCGCACCACGCCAGGACAAGCCTGATTAATGTGGAAGCGCTCCTATTGTTCAGATGGAGCCCGAACAAGGTCTGTGAAACACGGGGACACCCCGAGGTTTCCACTCCTTAATGAACTGCTGCTCGTAGCGGTGACTCATTCTGCAGCGCTGTGACTCAGGATTTCAACCACAGCAGCTCCTCTCTCGGCCCCCCCTCTTTCCCCGCCGACCTGGCTCGTACGTACGATGCATGTTGGACTCATTAGTTCTACTTTCCGCTGTCATTGCCGGCTCAACCCTCTCACTGGGACGGTGGAAAATCACTCGTTTGAAAATCAGTTTCACGTGATGCAGGGTGGGAAACCTCAGAAGATGCCAGTCATGGTAGATGCTGCTAAACTCTGAGGATGAGCACCGTGGATTTGCACAGCGGCGAGGTCAGGGCGGTCGGACGTTCATGCTCCTTCACTGTCCGATTGTGTACCGGCATCGTGCACGTCTCGCTGTGAAGCTCAGAGCAGTTCAAAATCAGCTCAGCCGCTTCGCCGTCGTTCATACGCAGAATTACGAACGGAGCGAGCGGATGAGTAACGCAGATAATTCTGGGTCTGTAATTAAAGCAGATTAGCGAGCCGCTCGATTCGCTTCTACTTTGCGTTTTATTGGCATTTTCATTGTTGCTCAGTCTTGTTTATTTAAGGGTGAGGAGCCAAAATCGAGGTTATAATTCTATCAGTTGTGCAGCCTCATCAAATATTCTGTATTACAGCTCAGATTTCTTGAAGCTGTGTCTGTTCGATGAGTCTCCGTGGTTCCGACCGCCTGTGACTACGTGCATCAGAACAAAGATGGGCTTTATCAGAGCCACATCGTGGACAGAGCTGCAGGTTTTCAAAAATGTGGACCCAAACCGCGATTAGACGCAACAAAAGAACGAGATGGATACAGAAAACAGAAAAACAGAACGCAGCTTAAACCCTCTGTGATGCCCTTTTAAGTACCATACAGTCTGCCCGGCCCTATTTTGTAATGTTGGCTGTAAAAGTACAAAATACTTCTCATCTCTCAGGGACTGTTTGAATTTCCTCTCGAGCCCAGCACGAGTTACGGTAAAATCCCAGTGGAGCTGATTTTTACCCAGTACCCTGTGAGTACTTGGTGCTGCCATCGTACACCAACTTTCACCACGGCGCTCGGGTTCTCTTTTTTCCAAAACCGTTTGGTTTTTGTCTCTAACACAAACATTAACAGAGTTACAGTCGTTTAAAGAGCGCTGATGTGTTGATCTCAGGGGACACGAGCACTGCTCAGTGGATGATGGAGGAAAATACAAATGACTACAAGTACAGTTTAGATTGGTGGAAGTCACAAGAAGAACATGAAGCAGGGTTACACCCGGTTTGGTGATTGGATGATGCCATTTTAAGGTCTGTAAGAATGAAATGACCTCAGGTAATCACATGATAGAATGGGGATAGGTCTCACAATGGGTTCACCTGAAACCTTGGCTGATTGAGACCCACACCCGTTTTCACACCTGGACTCGTGTGATTAGGTAGAGGATCAACAGGGGGTCCATGACCCTCCTGGGAGACACTCCCACAAGGCTTTAAATTCTGGGACTCTCCACCATTTGCTCTTAGAACTGAAGAAGCTTCTCTGATGAAACGTCTTCAAGAAACTTAGAGAAGTCCAGACACTTTTCTTTCCAAGCTCCTTAGACTGTAAGAATGAATGTTCCTCTGTGAAGATGGACCCTAAAAGATCCACAGTGGATGAAACCCACAGTGAAACTCAGTGGGTGGTTTTGTAGACACTGAATCGGCTTCACCTGCTCAGAGGAGAAGCAGCGTTCCAGCCTTCAGGAACAGGCTCCGCCCTCTGGGTTTCTCTTCCTGTGGACAGATTGATACTGCAGCAGGATGATTAGCCTGCACAGTCAGCTGACCTCTGCCCCACTGAACACCTGAAGACACGGAGCGTTTTCATCCTGTCAGCTTTAAACAGACTTGTAGGTCAAATTGGTATGTTCACTTCTAAGTTTCCCCCTCTGCTGTGTTTCTGAAGCTGCGTATCGTGACTGTGGCGTCTCCCACGCATGGACCTGGCTCGGACGGCTCTCCGGCGACATCGACTGACAGCTCGGCCGTGGACTCGACCGTGAAGCATCAGCTGCAGTCGGAGGTGTTGGAGCCGGCGTCTGTCTCTGTGATTTATTGTCACACACGTTTCTTCATTTATTAACAGAGCTCACGAAAGCGTGGCCGTGCCTCCTGTCGCTCGCGCGCACCGCCGTGCACGTGTGGATTTCTGTGGGAAGCAGACCCGGTTTGTTGGTTTGGACTCGGTTTGCCCCTCTGTGCGTCACGCTCGCTGCTCCCAGAGTCAATAAGGCGTCGTGGTCTAGTATCAAAGGCTTACTTCGCTCTAACCTGGTCCAGGTTTACATTTAAAAAGTGGCGCCAATTCTTCTGCTTCACTTTAAGTTTGGTCGCCTGTCAAATGGAAATCTAACCAGAGCGAGCGAGCCTGAGAGTCGTGGCTGAGTGTAGCGACTTTCCTTTGATCCCACATTCCTTGTATTCCCAGATCAGTTGTCCTCCCCTGTCCTGCGCTCAGCTCAGTGCTTTTACATTCCTCCGCTACAACTCACAGTCGGCGAACAGAGCGTCTATTCAGCCCGGCCAGGGTCCACCTGCTGGAAGCAACCCGCGTGTTTGCTTTAGTGCTTTTACAAGAAACCCGAAGCCTGCTGGACGCCGTACTGGAGAGAGCTCGGCGTTTAATGTAGAAGAGCAATTAGAGGTGGAGCGAGCGCAGTCAAAGCGAAGCAGAGCGAGCGAGGTTAATCAAGCGTCACGCTAGATGGCGCCCGCTGAGGCGAGGACGCGTTTGCCCGAGTTAAAACATTTGAACTAAGAAGTCAGAAATGTTTTTCCATGCACCAAACCAAAAGCAACACATCCAGGGGTCAGGGTTTGTTTCTCCAGCCCCCGCTGGACGTTTAAAGGATCGTCTGCAGATCCTACTAGGTTTTAAAAACTGCACATGAAACAGATACTGGGATAAGTACTTCCAGTAAATGGAACACTTCAGAAAAAGTGTTTAATTGGTCATCAGAAAGAGGACGAGGACAAAGAGAGACCCTGTTTTAATGATGGCTTTGTGTGAGTTTGTGGTGGCAGTAGGCACTGGTGTGTAAGTGCTGGTCCTCGTACAGTGTGTGTGTGTGTGTGTGTGTGTGTGTGTGTGTGTGTGACCTGATTCAGCAGAAACGTTCTTCCTTCCCAGTTAGAACGGTGTCTGGTTTAAAATCTCTGCAGGTCTGTCTGTGTGCAAACACGAGCGTGTGCAGAAGTTCTTTTACATTTCATTTTTCACCTTTCACAACCAAAGTCTGACACTAGTGATTTTCTCTGCAGAGCGTACACGGTTCGGTTCATGCGTTGTTGTTTTTGTTTTCTCCTGCAGATGAAGAAGGAGCTGAGTGACAACGAGTCCATCAGTCAGGAGGTGGTTGGGAACGCCCACATCGAAAACTACGCCTTAAAATTATTCCTCTATGCTGACAACGAGGACAGAGCGGGACGATTCCACAAGTGAGAACCGAGCTGTTTCCTTATGTGTGTGTGTGTGTGTGTGTGTGTGTACACTTACCAGCAGGACCTTGAAGTTGGCTTTGGCCTATGATCATAACAGCCCAGCAGAGTGTAACTGGCTGCTATCAGGCATGATTCCAGTCTTTATTAATGTTAATGAATGACGCTCTGATGGGTCCAATTAGAAACTCTTTAGGTATTTAAACCTTCAGTTCATGATGGAGTCTAAACATTAGATATGGCATTAGAAAGGATGTGAGATTTGTATTCACAAGTACGAGTACTTCATGGAAGGAGTGGTCTCCCAGAAAGAAGCGCAGAGCAGCTCCCAGCCCGCTGAACCACACGGTCGTGCTGTTTCTCTGCTCAGGATGCACAGACTACCCGGTGCATTGGTTATCTGTGGACCCCACAAGTAGGACTCTACTAGAGCAGCTTTGTATGATTCAGAGTTCAAAATAATCCTTCTTTGACTCATGCAGTGCAGCTCATCCTTGCTCTGAACCAAGACGTTTTACTCGCCCGTCCAAGAAACAAAGTTTGTAAGTATTAATAAATCGATTAGTGACGGTCTGACGCGTCATGTAAACATGGTTTAATTCTGACCTTCCTCTCTAACGCGATTATTCACGAGGAAGGTCAGTATCTCACCGTGTTATTGGGACGGTTTGTGTTGGAGGATTTCACTGGACGTGTGTTTCTGGTTGGTTTTTCCTCTGACAGGAAACATGTTGGAAACACTCCAACAGCCTATGTCTTCCATACTATCCTCACTCTCAAACACCATGTTAGGCTCCTCCCACGCTCCAGCGTGAGGGGGCCGTATCAGGGATATCCCCCCTCAGTGATGTCAGCGAGAGCCAAGAGTAGAAAGGCCTGGGTGAAGCAGTGTGTTTGGAGCAGGCTGAATTCCTCACATCTGCACGCTGAGCTCATTATTTGAAACTCTGCCCGTGCTTTTAATATGAACACGCACGACTGGAGCAGAATACATGGCAGAAAATAAGCACAGCCGCCCCCGTTTTAAGCCTCACAGTGGGAACGTTCAGAGCGGTCTGCTCCTCACTGCGTGTCCACGCCCAGTTTCTGCCGTCACCATCAGACGGCCGACGGCCTTTGTCTCGGGGGACTTCTGTGTCCGTACGTCCAGTTCCAGACTGTTTGGTGGAAAGCAGGTCACTTCTCCTTCCATGGAAGCAGTAACTCAGGCATCATGTGGAAATATGCTGCATATTTAGGTCAGGAAACCACCTCAGCCTGTTGATCTGAAGTGTGTTTAAGATTCTTCATTCAGCGTTCAGCTGAAAAACTCCGATGAGAGTGTTTTAGCAGAGATGTTTCTGCTGCTAATCGCAGTGTTTACACTCATCACAGCTTTAACCTTTGGAGCTAATTGAACCAAGGAAGAGGTGAAAACCAAAAACATTAATCATTGCTCTTCTGTTAGTGACTCTGGTTGTGGTTTAAATCCTCATATTTAACGGGGAAGAATAACATGACACCAGGTTATTGGAGCAGTTGATTTGGGGGATTTCTCTGGAAAATGTTTCTTACGCTTTTCCTTCATAATTTCCTCTTCACCCAGTTTATCACCTGGAATGAGACTGCCTGACAAGAAACATCTTTGACGTAATCGGTTCATATTTATACATCCTCCACATGATTTCTTATCTGCGGGGGTTTCTGGGCCGATTGTCTAATGGTTCAGTAAGTGAGGCTGGCCAAATATTTCAGTCAGGTGTTCAGTCTTTGTCTTTAAGAAGTTGAACCCTGTGTCCGACTCGGATACACCATTTCCCAGGAATGAGACGCAGAACAACAAAACAGAAGCACCTGTGCAACCTTACGGGCTCAGATTGTAAATCAGACTGTGTAGCTGTGAACTGAGTTTTGTGACCTTGTAAACCAAAATATCTGAAAATTTTGTGTGTGTGTGTGTGTGTGTGTGTGTGTGTGTGTGTGCGCGCGCGCACGCGCGTGTAAAACATTTACATAAGTTACAAATGTTTTTTGTTAAGCTCTGGTTACAGATACAAAGCAACAAACTACATGTAAAACTCTGCTTGTGTGTGAGTTTCAACTTGCAAGTACGACTTTTGAGCCGATTTTTCTTCCTTTCAGCTGATTGGTCAGGGTCATGTCAGTAAGAAATGTAACAGTCCAATCAGAGATCAGATGGATTTGGCTGTTGGAGGGGCGCTTTGCTGAGCTTCAGGTCCTGGAAGGGTAAAGGCCCTTCCACGTGCCGGCGTTTTCCTTCATCACCACGAAGGAAAGCCTTCTGTGCGTGTCCGAGTTCGGTGAACTTTTCCTCACAGGTTTACGTGCTTATACAGGGACCTCCAGAGCCTTTCCCACGGCTCTGTGGACCTCAGGGGCGAAAGCAGTGCTGTGGAAACAACACACTCTTCACTAGTCGGGATAGTTACAAAGCTTTCTTCGTTATGAATGAGCGATCCATGTTTTTATTGAACATTTGAACATAAACAACACAAGCTCTCATAGAGGACATAAAGTCAGAGAGACACATGTTTTGAAACGGCACGGAGCAGGCGCGTCTAGCACACGCAGAGCGGACGCAAAAAAACGACATGCAAGCAGAGCTCAGCGGCCAGCGCGACAAACTTTGGATCCTTCGCTCTTAGTTAGCGGTGAGCGAAGCGTGTCCGATGTGAAAGGGCCTGTATGCTGCACAGTGTGACTCACAGCAGTGGTCCCGGGTCAGCCCTGACTTTGTGTTAAAGTTATACTACAGTAGTAATGGTATTTCTGACCATTGGTACACCACAACTTTATCCTTTCAGCAGCTACCAAAAGTTAAGGGACCTAGCTTGTATGAGCCTTATGGGATATTTATATAGAGATCCTCCAGCTTTAAACTGTATTACCCTTCCAGGACCTGAAGCTCAGCAAAGTGCCCCTCCCACAGCCAAACCCATCTGTTCTCTGATTGGTCAGTGTCATGTCAGTCACAAATGTAACAATCCAATCAGCTGAAAGGAAGAAAAATCGGCTCAAAAGTCGTACTTGCAAGTTGAAACTCACACACAAGCAGAGTTTTACATGTAGTTTGTTGCTTTGTATCTGTATTTTCAGATATTTTGGTTTACAAGGTTACAAAACACAGTTCACAACTACGCATATTTATGAGCACAATTTGAGCCCATATAACCTTTCAAAGAAACGAAGAAATCCACCGGGCCTGCGTGACAAAGTGACTTCAGATACCCGCTTATCCTCCCGTTACCTGGGCTCAGGTACCCAACAGCAGGAATCGGGCCGAGCTGGTTATTGGCTTGCCGAGTTAACCCGGGGTTTCCCCTGCACGTTCACGTGAAAGGTGCGGCGCTGGTAGCATCTGACCAATCAGAAGCACGGATGAGTGTACTGACAGCACAGCGGCAATGTGAAGAGGTTAATGAGGTCACCCGGCGTGAACGCAGCTGCTGCAGACAAAGCAGCGGTGTGAGCGTGTGCGAGGAGAAGCTCCGGGTGAACGAATGTGTGCACTTTGGTCAGCAACGCTGTTTAAGATCTGCCGTATTAATAAAGTTTATTAATAAAGAATGTGAAGCCGACAGAAAGATGGTCATCAGTAATACAGCGACGTCATCGCCACAGGAGGATCTGGTGGATTCATTATTTCACTGAAATAATTAAGTCTGCTCATCTTTAAGGAAAACACCCAGTTTCCAACTTTATCAGTCCAGCCAGTCGCCCTCCCCGAGCCTGGTTCTGCCTGAGGTTTCTTCCTGTTAAAAGGGAGTTTTTCCTTCCCACTTTCATTTCAGAAGTATATCCAGATCTGCTAAAATGACAGAAACCTGCAGGACTTCTCCTCCGTGAACTCTGCAGACAACACTTTAACACATTTTAACCTTTAACCCAGGAGAAACGTGCAGAGTCGGTTTCCCTTCCTGTCAGTCATCCTGCAGCAGCTCGTGCAGGATGAATGGATGCAGGCGACGCGTCTCTGGACTTGTTTGTGGTGTAAACACGGCTCAGAAGCTGTTTCCAGCAGGTATATGTAGCAGGACTGACTCAAGCCTCTGTTCTGCTGCAGGTCAACAGCAGTTTTACAAGCGGCAGCGGTGTGCTGCGAACAGGACCCAGGCCTCAGCTGTGTGTTATGTCACCCCTGAACACACACACACACACACACACACACACACACACACACACACACGTGTAAATACATACATGTTTACATGTCCTCATGTTAAGCCACACAGCTGAATGTTTCTTGGAAACGGCCCACTCTGCACTACAAGGAGCCTATTCTTTGTCCTTACCTTTCCTGTGTGTGCGTGCGCGCGTGTGTTGTGATGAGTCGCTGGTAACTCTGTGCTGTGGTTACTAAACATGTCTACTCTTCAAACCAGAGAGCCCAGCCAGCCCCAACTTCTAACACGAGCACATGCTATTTAGCATCTTTAACCAAGAGTCAGATAAACAAGGAAACAAAAAGTAAACAATGTTAAACGAATAATTAACTAGTAATAAAGTATGTTAGCTTAATAAACGGCAATAAAAGCTTAGTAAAGGTTTACAGTGACATTAGAGGTAAGCTGAGTAACTACTCATTACTCATCCGTCCATCTGCTCCAGTCAAAGTGGCGTTTTTAAGCACCTCCCCCAGCTCGTGTGGGCAGGACAGCGACGGAAACAAAAACGCTGAGAACTGAAAGAAAATCTGCGATCATTAAAACACAAATGTTTGGCTCTGGACCTGCACCAGCCAAGGTTTTAAAGGCGCTTTCTTTTTTAAAACAATGACCCTGTAGTGTAATATTGATATTACACTTTTAGTTTTTAACCCTAGGGCGATATGTGTTACGCCGTTTCATACGAATGGTGACACATCATGTCATGTGATCACGTGCTTTTAAAACTCGAGTGAGTTTATGCAGTGTCCTGGCTCTGATGCGTGTTTGAATCCGCGCGGCAGTTTGTGTTGCGTTTGTGTGTCGTGTGCTCGGTGCTCTACAGCACTCTGAAGAAGTCCTGTGGTGCTGAGCCTGCAGCTGCTCCACCCCCCTGCTGTCAGTTAGTGGTTTGTTCCTTTGTAGCTTGGACCACTTTAGTTGGTGTTGATTAAGGTTGGGCGATACGTAAAATGTTTCCAACAGACATTCATCAGTCCAATAAACGACGATAGGCGATATATTCGCGGAGGTGACTTTATGATGGGCGGAGCAGTGTGATCATGCACGGACTGATTTGCGCGTTTAGAACACAGAATAAGTCCAAACATGGAGGAACCCGTTGCCCCAAAAAATACAAAGTCGCCAGTTTTGGGATTCCTTGGGCTTTAAAGTGGATGAACGAGGTAAACCCGAGGATGTAATCAAAGGGGTGTGCCGCTGTGGAGACGTGTAGTGCCGGCAAAGGACTCGAACACGACTACCTTGCATGAACATTTACGTGTCCACTATCCGGCTGAGTATGCTAGGCTGTCACCAGCTTCTGCAGCTCCATCAACAAGCTCTGGAAAAGCTTTTCATCAGCAGAATAGCCAAAGTGCTTTGACTAATAGAGCTACTTTTTGGATTATTCATTCAGTTATTTATTTGAAATGCGCCACATCGCACAAAAGCTGCTGGAAGAGGGTTAAAACAGCCCTGTTGTTGTTGTTGTTGTTGTTGTTGTTGTTATTATTATTATTATTATTATTATTATTATTATTATTATTATTATATTTTTTTATTTATTTTTTCTGTTGACTGCTTCTCTTAGCTTCAACCAACATTATTAGCAAACTTACTCATGGGGAAATAAATAAACGGCTCCTGTAGAAACGACCGGTGAAAGGCTGAGCCTACCATCGGTGGTCGATAAATTCGTCGCCCAACCTCGGTGTTGCTCACTCCTGACTGGAACCATGAGCTGTTTTGGAGACTGAACTTATTCCCACTCAGTTGTTAAGAATCAAAGACACCACGGTGATCTGTGATATTTTGGCTCATCAGAGTAAAACTATTGAAAAGTCACAAAGCTCAGGATCGAACCGGCAACCATCCAAATCGGAGACGACCCACTGTACCTCATGAGCCATAGTCGGCGTGTGGTCTCTGCGAGATGAGCCGCAGGTGTGAGACTGTGAATGAATTTGTGCTCGTGTTATTCACTGAGCTCGGTGACGTTTCTGTTGCTTCCATGTTACTCCTGATGTGTGACGGTGGAAACTACGAATCCTTTGTGAAGAATGTTGAACAGACTCGTTTAACTCTCAGTGATGCAACATTAGGAGACTAATGGATGTTCTTCTATCTTATTCATTCACTTCTGTTCTGCCCATTTTTTTTTTCAACCCCCCTTTCCTCCATCCTTCCTTCCCTTCCTACTTTGTATTTCCCATAATTCCTGCTGTCCGTCTCCCTCCTCTGCCTCTTTCCTTCCTGCAGGAACATGATCAAGTCGTTCTACACTTCCAGTCTGCTGTTGGATGTCTTGTCTGTGTTTGGGGAGCTGTCAGAGGAGGTAAGATAAAGACCCTGCTGGGAGTCCCAGGTTTGATCTCTGCAGAGTTATAATGATGACCAATATCAACAGAAAGCTCATTTATCAGATAACTGGCTGAGGGATGAGGCTGACTTTATTTAATCATTTAAAAATGATCCGATAATCCCCAAAGAGACCAAAACCACCAAATCATTCATCCGTCTGTGCAGGCAGATCCAGACAGCAGTCGTTCATCTGCTTCTTTCCACTCAGACACGAGAAAGTGACACCGTCGCGACACCGATCGGGTCACTGCACTGTGGGAATGTCGTTAAAGGAGACGTCAGGTCACTCGCCGATGCCGGCCCTCTGATATTTCATTGTTTTTTTTGTGTGTTTTGGCTAACAAGGCCATCAGTGATCTGCACTCACAACAGAGCTGCTGTGAGGCCGCGTGAATAATGGACCAGGCATCGACTCAGCTGTTGCAATGTGTTCAGAGTGCTGCAGATAAACAGACTTTGCAAAGGCTCGCTAATAACCACAGATTAGCGGGAGGATAATGGCAAAAATTCCCACGGGCTGGCTGCGCAGCCCGACATTGTTAAAACACAGAACTTCATTTTATTTCACAGCCAAAAGTTTTCAAAGATCCCAAATGTGCCGTGCTGAATTTTCAGGGAAGAGATGCACAAACACGTTAAATATTTCCATTTGATCAAAAGGTGCAGCCACAACACAACAACCCACAGAGTCTGTGTGAACGTCAGAGCGAGCAGGCAGCGGAGACGGTCTGAGCAAATTAAAGCTTATCGTTGGAAGCGAAGGTTTAAGTTTAATGGTTATTAGCAGTGGCAAGGCGTTAATTGTGCCTTAAGGTCTGAAACGCAGCGCGGCGTTTCCCACACATTCAGATTACAGTGCGTGTGGTGCGGGAGTCCCATGCTTTCTCACATAAGCGATTAATAATTCTGCTCAAATGTCTCTCCGCTGTAAACATTTTACGATCTCTGCAGCGATCTGCCTCTTTTCTCCACCGTCGGCCTGCAGCTCGTCCCTCTGAGGGTCGCTGAGCGCTGCATGGAGGCATTATGGTCGACAACTGCAGTCCATCATGTTGGAGTTCAGCTGTGGGACGAGGTCCTCTTGAGATCAGTCACCCAGACAGGAAATGGTTAGCGGTGACTGAACTTTCAAAATAAGAGTGGGGAGGCTTATGGCCCAGTGAATTAACCACAGATAATGACATTCTCCCAGATGGACTCAAAGATGGTTTCTTCCCAAAAGCCATAACCCAACACAACACAGTTCCACCCCCCCATCCCAAGGACTTCCCTCTATAAACAGACTACACAACTACCATAACCACTGTGCAATACTTAATTTTACGTGCAATAACCCACACTGTAAATGCATTTCCGGATTTGTATATTTGTACATTTCATATTTTTTTTTCCTGAATACTGTCCAAATGTATGCAGTGCTGCAGAAACTGTGCACCTCACCCTCCCCTTTCTTTTCCCACATGTTTGCACTGAGTAGGAGATGCTCTGTATCTCATTGTACATGTGTGTAGTGACAATAAAGGCATTCTATTCTATTCTATTCTAAAATGCCAAAGTATGTCCCCAAATATATTTTGGCAACCATTAATAATAAAAGTTCACCTAATTAAGGTCTGTCTTTGGGAAACGCTGCACAGATACGGCAATGTGACGAAGCTACGTTTTCTTCGTATAGCACCAAATCACAACAACAAGGTGCTTAAAGTGTCACTTTACTGTGAAGGCGTGAACACAGCCCTGCTCAGCTCTCTTCCTGTTAACACCTGGTGTGTATGATTCCCTCATCATCATGTCCAAGTCACCCAGAAGCCATTAAAACGTCGCGGGGCGTTTAGTTCATGTATGGTGAGCTGTCGTGCTCCCACACTGAGGCCCACTGGTGACTGCGTTTCAGGCAGCAGAAAGAGGT
Organism: Tylochromis polylepis; assembly: GCA_015107715.1. Lineage (NCBI taxonomy): Eukaryota > Metazoa > Chordata > Actinopteri > Cichliformes > Cichlidae > Tylochromis > Tylochromis polylepis. The sequence goes on from VVHJ01034898.1 coordinate 19,388, forward strand.
TTTCAGCGGTGTTGCCGCCACCTTATGTAACACTGTTGCCCATCGGGGACCTTTATACTTAGTGAATGCCTTCAGTGGGTTCCCATGTGGGTCAGAATTCATCCCACCGACCTGTTTCTGAGCGAGAAGCCGAATCTGTAGCCGGTCCCTGAACCGGGCAGGTGACTCAGTGAGTTTGAAAAGCATCACTATCCAGTTCAGTGTTTTCAGAAATGCTTTTTAAACGTGACTGCAGCCTTTGTAACCGAGGCTGTCACACCTTTAATTTCACACATTTCTTCAAAGCAAACACTCAGAGGTCAGGTGATGTCCTCTCTGTCAGGAGGCACCGCCCCTCATTTATTGACGTTTTTGCTTCCAAGGAGCCAGTATCTCGTGTAAAGTGGTCTTGAGCAGCAGCTCTCCAGGCTTTCTCAACAGGAATCACCATTGTTTTCTTTTATGGGGGGAGGGTTTGGCTGCTTTTTCAATCCCGTCCTTGTACCTGAATGTTTTCAGATAATATTTTTAAAGCTGCATAACACGATGAATCATTCAAGAATAAAAAAGCCTGAGTCAGGGGATGGACCAGTGCTGTTCACACATAACGGACAGCTCAGGGACCAGTTTGAGATGGACTCGTCTGTCGTTCTGTTACGAGCAGCCTGTCACAAAAACACATCTTTTGTTCTCAGTTCTTTAGGTGAATCTATAAAAAATGCCTAGGATAACACGGTTAACACCATGTAACATAACCATGGCAGACCTGAAGACATATTCATGCTTCTCAGCATACTTTATTTCCACACACGGTTGCCGTTCACACAGGTCCTGGCTGCAGCGTCCCAGCTGCCAGCCACACGTACACAACAACAACAACAACAACATTACAGCAGGGACCAGCACAGACTTTAAGCCGGCGGGCTTGATTGCCGATGCCGTGCAGGTGCGTCCGCCTTCCCCACGACGGCCCCGCCACACACCAACAAGGTGAATCCCACAGAGCTATTGGCTGAAACCTTGCCATATCTCAGCATGGTGTGCAGTGTAGCCCTAAATTTTTTTTAGAAAACTGGACAAGTGGGTGACTAAAGAAGAAATGAATAACAAAAAAATGCCTGTAGCAAATAAACGGTATCTGAAAGTCATGTCCTTAAGAAAGAAGAAAACTCCAACAAAGACCAGACACAAGAGCAGAGAGAGGCTCTGGACCTTCAGCTGATCATCCACTGCTCACTGAGACGGGCTCAGTGGGAGGACGGCTGTCAGGAAGCCGTTCTTAATGTGGGGAAACGGGGAGGAAAGGCTGATGTGTGAAAACTACACGAGAAATGGACTGAAGATCTGAGGAACAGGTGTGATGGAGAGATGGATCCACATCATGGTCAGTGTGTACGAGGAGGTCCAACAGTGAGAGTCTGCAGCCATCTGTGAGACATGGTGGAGATTCTTTCTTGGAAATCTAGAACGGGAAAAACGGGCAGAAACCTCCAAAGAAGAGCTTTAAATACCTTCACGAAGCCTGGAGATCTCTTCCTGAAGATGCTTAAAGAAATGACAGGAAGCTCAGAGAGTTCAGGCTGAAGTTGGTCGTACCAAATACAGATTTCGACGCTGGTTGGCACATTTCTGTGATAAACTGACTCAACTTTAACTTAAAAAGAGAGATGACACCGTTATAAGAGGTCGTTCCCTTTTATCGCTGTTCATGAAGAACACCATTAATCTTCAGTCTGGCCCAAATCCAGCCCATTTACTTTGATGTGCATCCATACTCAGACTTGAAGACGCGACTGAATGATTTCATGTTAACTACATCAAACTACCAGATCTCTAACTTTACCACTGTTTTCTTTTTCCTTCTGCAGCCATTCAGTTTTTATGTTCAGGCCTGATATAACAAATATTATTTTGCTTTTTCACAAGGAGTCGCTGTTATGCCTGATCAAATGGAATTATTACCCAAGCAGTTTTTATATATGCATGTGTGTATGTACAGATTTACACTTGCCTGGGGCTTGAAGTGGTCGCAGCGGCCCACCGGGCCCCACAGTAAACCCGAGTTTGTCACCTCTGGTCTACACGGTTGAACTTCCAGGACAGCCGGTGTTCAGGAAAATAAATTTGCTCTAAAAACATGATGGGGAAATCTTCTGTTTCCCCTTCAGTTAGTTCTTTGTTGCTGTGCCTGGGCGAGAGCATGCACCGGACATAAAAATCTACGCTAGCAGAAAGCTCAGCTGCATACTCCTTTCACTCCGGCTGTCACCGCACTGCATTGTCACTAACAAAGGCAGCGTGGCCCATCTGCCTCTGTCTGTAATTATGTCTCTCCACCATGAGGCTGTGAGCCCGGCTGGGGGCATTGTCAGCCAATGCATTTTACATGAACAAATCACAGGGAATTGAAAGCATCGTGACCCTAATCATGGTACTTCACAGGAAAGAGTCGGCAGGCGGGGAAACTACATGTGCCTGAGTCACTCTTTGAAAATCGGATCATCACCTGGAATATAAAAGCTTTTTTTTTTTTTTTTTTATACAGTCGTGAAAAAGTTTTTACATTCGTGCACAAAACTTTATCATATGACTGCGTGAAGATGATGATTCCGTCAAATATGTTGGAAGCGATTGACTGAGAACTGAAGCATTCGGGGCTCATATCTTGAGAAGGTTTTACCAACCAAATGTCCAAATGAAGATGTAATGTCTAGCGGTTCCCCCTGTGAATCGCTACCTCATTGTGGTGGAGGGGTTTGTGTGTCCCTGGGATCCCAGGGGCTATGTTCTGGGGATTTTGCCCCTTGGTAGGGTCTCCCATGGCAAACTGTTCCTGGGTGAGGGACCAGACAAACTCCCTATGAGTGTGAAATCTAGGGAACAGTTCACCCTTCCCAGGATAGGGTTACCTGGGCCCCGCCCTGGAGCCAGGCCCAGGGAGGGTGCCCGAAGGTGAGCGCCTGAGGCCGGGCCCACGTAGTCTGTGCCCGACCAAGCCCCATAGTCCGAAGAGGGGACATAGGCCCACCACCTGCAGGAGACGCCGTAGGGGTCGGGTGCAGTGTGTTGGGTGGTGGCTAGGGGTGTAGACCGTGGCGGACCGATCCCCGGCTACCGAGACTAGAAACTGGGACGTGAAACGTCACCTCTGGTGGGGAAGGAGCCAGAGCTAGTGCGTGAGGTTGAGAGGTACCGGCGCGATGCAGTTAGGCTCACCTCAACTTTTAGAGTAAATATAAACTGTGCGTGAGGGAAAGGTGGAAGCTTATCTGAGTCGGTCGTTATGATATTGTTGATGCTTTTTGTCTTTTGTAAAAATCCTGTTTGGATGTTAAATGAATGCAAAGACCACAAATTCCCCCCGAGAGGAAACGTGTGCTTCCCTCTGTGGACCGAGGCGATGAATTATTGTGTAACTGAGCGTTTTACAATGCGTCACCACCTTTCTGTTGAAACCTTTATAGAGTTACGTTCCTGTCTTTCCCTTTGACGCTTTAATATCTCAGCAGTGTTTTTCCGGTGATTAAAATGATTAGCCGGAGCCCCATCCATCTGCCGCGGTAACGCCAAGGCTGAGTAAACACTGGTCAGCTCTCGTTGTTTCTGAGCTGCTTCTGTGAATTTGGCACTTATCTGGAATAAGCAGGAAATTCTCAGAGTTCTTATCAGCGTCACTCCTACCAGTATTCCTGTTTACCTCCTCGGGGTATTGTAATATTTCAGCCTCGATCCACTCGCATGTGCCCCCATTAACACTCTACTCTGTCTCCTCGCACCTCCATTATAGTCCATTGTGATCATTCACCGCCTGACACCATGAATGATGAAATTTCACATCACTCACACCTGACCAAACCGGTGCATGATCGAGGTTCAGTGTCCAACTTAGTACCTGTTAACCCCGCAGGTAGAACTTTGTTACTCTGACTGTATATTCGTATAGTCATGTAGGGGCCTGAATCAGTGGATCCGTGATAAATACCTCTAACAGCCTTATGTATGTTTTCTTTTCTGGGATTGAACCTTGGGATTAAAGTATTTTTATTTTCTTTAACTCCAAACTTAACAGCTTACGCCTTTTTATACCCTTCAGAACTTCTTACTTGCATTTTTAGTCTTCAGGCCTTCAGTAATTATACCTTCCTTTTTAAAATCCCGGTCCTGACATTTGTTTTAGTATTAGTATTCCAGTTTTAGTATGTTTCCTCTACTTATCAGTAGCATAAATTACACCTTCTGTTACCTGGCCCTGCTTTTAAAGCTAACCTGATTCACATCAGCTCCATGTTCTAGAGTACTGATGAAAATCGGATAGCCAACAACATGAGACCTGAATAAATATCCCAGCACTCGGTGAGAGGAAGGATCTGTCAGTTTCCAGCTCCACTCACCTCACTCATGGACGAGACCTGTACATGCTTAAACTCCGCCACTTGGGGCAGCATCTCGCCCCTGACCCGGGGTACTCCATCTTTTTCTGGCTCAGGATCATGGCTTTGACTGTGTTAATTTTAATCCCAGCTGCAAACCACCCCAGTGCAAGCTGGAGGTCACCGCCTGACAAAGAGAACCGCATCATCTGCAAAAAGCAAAGATAAAATCCTGAGTCTAACACCCTCCACTCCTCAGCTGAGCCTGTCCACGAGTCCAAGTCTGTCCAAGAGTTACGAGCAGAATCGCAGCCCTCACAGACACCAACACCCTCCAAGAATGCGTCTTCTTGTTGGCAGTGTAAACCCAGTCCTGTACAGTTGTACTGGGACCAGAAACAACGAAAGCTAAGCTAAACACACACTTCATGCAGCTGCACAGTTTGCCTCGCTCTCAGAGGACGCTGGCATGTGGACAAGTGCAGCAAAGTCTTCCCGTCTTTGTTTGGGGACCAAACATAACACCTTTGTCAAGTGCTGCTTGGATTAGGACTTCCAATATAGCAGTATTAGCTCTGCTTTTTATGTGTAGCGTGCCCAGGTCACAGTCTGGCTGTCTCAGGTAGATCCGGTGACGTCCACAATGGTCCAGATCATGACTGCAGCTACAAAGGCTCTCTTCTTTAACAAAGAGACCCCCTGTCTTGCATTGCTAGTGTATGACAGTTAATTTAGGACCCATGGTAAACATCAGCAGAATAAATGGTTCCACTTGTTAAAATTGGATTGGTGAAATTGGGTGCTTTTGAACGGGGTACCCTGGGACCCCCAAAAGTTTCTATTTTTAAGAAGACCTAATTAAAGTAGATTATGACATCATTAGGAACTAATGATTGACAACCTCAATCACTTCCAAGTCCTTTACAGTGACCAGATTCATACCTTTCATTAGCCTCGACCTTTGACCGTATCCCATGTCTTACACTAACCGTCAGTTATATTTTACCACACGTTTTACCCAAAAATTACCTCCCTGTGTCAGTTTTAACTTCCTTGATGTGTCTTCATTCTCGCCTTTACCAGAACATCCAGCACAGGAAGTACGCCCGCTGGAAGGCCACCTACATCCACAACTGTCTGAAGAATGGGGAGACACCTCAGCCTGGGCCCATCGGCATGGGCGAGGACGAGGAAGCAGGTGGGACACACTGATATGGAACACACACACACACACACACACACACACACACACACACACACACACACACACACACACACACACACACACACACACC
>VVHJ01034900.1:3937-20156 GCA_015107715.1 Tylochromis polylepis
GGGGGCATGGAAAATACATCAGCTCATATTAATTGGTACTAAAGCTCCACCTATGTTGACATGCTTTGTGCATTTGTTCAAACAGACACTGACTTCCACACAGGAGTGTTGCATTCACACTAACTATACAGAACACAGATACATGCAGGGTAGAGATGGTTAATGATGCTTGTACCTCAGGGGATTTGACTTATTTGACTCTACTAATCTACACTAACAAATGCTCAAATGTCTGACTGTCTGTTTTTCAATTTGTGTTTTTTTATATTAACAAGATCAGATTCCTTTTTTTTAATTACCCATTTTTGATTAATTCATACAAAAAGTGGCTTTTTAAAAATATATTAATGCCATTGTGTTAAAAACTAATGGACAAAGACAAAAAAGAACATCTTGTGTAGCAGAACAAAAAAGAATAATAACTGGCTTCTTCTTCCATTGTTTCTCTTAAAACCTCGGCCAAATGCTCGAACAGATTCTCTGTGCTGACTCACCTTGGACAGCTTCTACTTCCTTGCAGGGGATTGTGGAGGAGGAGGAGGAGGAGGACAGACAACAACAACAACAACAGCAGCACACAAAGCTCAGGAGTCTTACAGATTTATGCAGAAGTATCCCACCCTTCAAAGACTGCTATGAACCACCTCTGAGAGCCAAAGCATCTCTGTCACAGATTTATCAAAGGCAGAGAGAGTGACATTATCCTCGCCTGACTGGGATTTCACATGTTATTTATATATTAAATAATTTCCAAATCTATTGTTTTAATTAATTCCATTACAGCATTTTTTTTTTTATTCAAAACCATTCCCTTCCTCTAAAGATTTAAGTTTATTACTATGGTGAGGCCATGTACTTAGCTCATATTGATTCTGAGCAAACAGCTCTTCACTGTTTACACACAAGTAATAACAGTTCATTAAAAGAAGACAGCTGAACTAGAAACTAAATTTAGAAGTGGATTCATTGCATTGTTTGAAATTATATTTTATTAAGTTAGCTGTGAATGGCTGTTAAGTGTTAGCACTGTAGACAACTGTTCAGGAGCTGAAAAAAATGTTTGCAAACTCGAAAAAGTACAAATGTTATGGACTAATAGATATAATGCTGCATCATAAAAACTGCAAACACCTTCATCTATGATGCTTTAAAACTTCTGCAAAGACTGTGTTCCATAGTTCTTACCCATTTAACAAATGGTCTTCAGTTTCTCTCATCCTCTTCACAATGATCGTGTTTGGCTGGATAGTATCATGTCCATCCCATAGTCCACCATAAGCAAAGCCTACAAAAATTATAAATAGATTTTCTGATCTTCCAGACAGTAGGGATTTACTGCAGACTCCGCAGCCTCCATGGTTTGGTGCTTGTGGCGTGTGTCTCGGTACATTTTTGGAGCGCTTCTCCCTCAGATGACTTGTTCTTTTGAAAAAGAAGTCAGTTATGATTCAGAATCTTTCTCTCACTGTGCTCTTGTACCCAAGGCAGCCTGCTGTGTAACCATATGGCACACTTAACAAGAGCATGAAATATGAACAGCAGATGGAAAAAGATCATCTAAGGCCAACTTTAACCTCACCTGTATGAGGGAGAACACCCTCGATAAGGCGTGGCTGTATCCTTGCAGTGCAGTTAACTCTGAAGTTTTAATGTAGGTTTAAGTCTATATGACATACAGAACTGTGCAAAAGTTTTGAGTACTCCTTCATTTCTTTATATTTTGCTAAGAAAATAGGAAATGTACAATGTACATGAAAACATAGTATATAACTCAAAAATAGAATTTGGACTACATTTATTCTTCAACACAGCCTAAACTCTCTAAAGCAGATTTCAACTAATTTCTTTAAGAAGTTTTCAGGAATAATTCTCCAGCTTTCTTGAGGAAATTCACATCTCTTCTTTGGATGTTGGATGGCTTTTGCTCTGTTCTCTGTCAAGATGATCCCACACTGCGTCAATAATGTGAGGATCATATCAGTTCATGACTGATAGTATTCCATTGTGTGCTTTTTTTCCCCAGCTGGTTTTGCATGTTGGATCCAAGTCTGATGGTACTTTTCTACCTTCATTTTATCAGTTTTGACAGGTTCTCCAACACCACTGTCTGCAGCCCCAAACCATGACATCACCTCTACCATGTTTTACACATGACTATAGACCCCTATTATTGTACCTCTATCATGACACAATGGGGATTTGAAACAAAAACTTCAAATATAGATTCTTCACGCTTCTCGCCATTGATTTTTAGTCCAGTTCAGGTGAAATTTGGCATACTTCAGCTTTTTCTCCCAGTTTCCCTGCCTTAAGAATGGCTTCTTGACAGCCACCCTTCAACTGAGACCATTTCTGATGAGACCTCAGTGAACAGTAGATAGATTAGCTGAAGGGCCACATGCATCTCTCAGGTCTTGTATCATGTCTTTGCTGGATGCTTTGCAATTTCTGACACACATGACTTTAAGATCTGTTCATCTGCTGTAAATACTTTTTTTAGGCCTGACACTACACACCATGCTGAGATATACCACATTTCTGGCTAATAGCACTTTGTGAACACCTTGTTGATGCAAATCATCATAACATTACCTTTTTTTTTTCTTTTTTTTTTTCCCCCCCAAACATTCAACTAAAGTAAAAAAATTTTTTAAAAAATTAGAGCAAATTGTGTTATGATTCATGATAAGTGGCTCAACAAACGAAACCGTTCCTCCGAAAATGGTCAGGTACAAGGACCGGAGTGAAAAAACAACAAATCTCCAAAGATAATGAGGGATGACAAGATTTTCACTCAGTAGAGTATAACAAATTCAACATCTCCCGCCTGATTTTTGAGGATCAAAATACAGCCACGTTAAGTGAAAATACACAATGCACTGAATGACTTTGTTGCTTAACTGGAAGCAGAAAACTTAAGAGAAAGCAGCTAGCCATGATTTATCAACCATTTCTAAAATTTAGCATAGCTTAACATTTACCAACAATTTCCTGTTTACATTCTTTCATTGAATTCTTGAAATAAACTGAAAACCAGTTGTGTGTAATCGATTTCAAGTAACAATGCCTTCAAAGACCATCAGTCCTAGAAAATGTTTTTATTGGCATACAATGGTCACACATCGAGGACAGTAATATAGAAGGGGAAAAAAGCAAACTAAAAAAAAAAGAAAAAAAGTGCAGGTTGAAGTTATGTGTCTTTTATTGCCGTTTTTGGTCCCCCAAAATAGCATCTCATTTTTACGGAGAAAATTTGGGCAACATTTTATGATAAGCACTTCAGAAAAAAGATGAACGAGTGTAAAAAGGTTATAACCATGCAAATGTAGTCCCTTGTTTTGACTCATTTTATGCCAGACAGAAGTGCTGTCCTAACACATCTCCCCCTCCTTTTAGTAACTGTGTGGCAGTTTCAAACTCCAGTGGGATGCTCTTGATCTCAGATTGCTTTAGGTCTTTTTCCATCAGCTGTGAAAAAGAAAATGAAACAACTTATTTATCCAAATTTAATTTAATTTGAACAGAAGTAAGAGGAAAGCTAATTCTGGAAGAGTCACGTCACCTCATATGTTGTGACCTCTAGTGTCTCACTGATGTCATCCTCCTGCTCTGACAAAGGTGTGTTGATCAGCAGTGCAGCTTTGGCCACATCTGGATGGTAATGCTTTTGCAGCGACTGTAGAAAAGACAACAGGAAAATGTGTTATTTTAGTGACTCCTCCACTTAAATTGGACTTTCAATCGTTTGTGACATCTCTTCAACATGTTTTCCCCAAACAGAAAAAGATGAGAAATATCATAACTCAAAAGTCAGTTGCCATCCGCATCAGAGATAATTCATCTGAGAATCGCCCACACACCTTAATTTCCCACAAGCTGCTTTCTAAGGCACGGCACTGAGCAGGATCCTCTTCATCCATCAGATAAGGATCTTCAAAAGGTTCTATCACCACAAACAAAAGCAAACATTTATCATATATCCTATACACAATTCATACAGGCTGTTAACACACCAATCCCAACCACAAAAGTCTGAAACTCACCATCTTCTGCGCTGGGCTTGTGAATGAGGACTCTGCAGGACGGGTGGCGACGGATCAGGTTGTAGATGAAGGGCAGCACTATGAGAAGGACTGTAGGCGGTGCTGTGAGAGCCAGACGAGCCAGACGTTTGGCAAATGCAGCCACTAAGTAAACTGGCAAGTGACTGAAGGAAAGCAAAAACAGAACGTGCTTGATAGCAATGTAGATCCTGAGCTTTCATGCTTATTATTTAAGTAGTAGGATGCTTATATTTGATCTGTTTAGCAGCTTAAATACTTCAGCCAGAGCCCCTAAAAATTACTGAAACTTAAACGCCAATCTGTAACTCAAATAGTGCAGGTCACCTACAAATATAAAGAACAACATTCTATATTAACAGAATTCTGAAAATGTTTATATGAGGTGTAAAAAGTTAAAAAAAAAAAAAAAAACAGAATGCAATGATTTGCAAATCGGACAAACTCACACTAGAACATAGAAAATGTTTAAACTGAGTAAATGAAACACATTTCAAAAAAGTCTGGACAGGGCCTCGCTTACCACTGCAAGCAAAAAATGCAAGACCTTTAATTTAAAAAAAAAGAAAAAAAGACTTAATCTGGATGAGAGCACACGTTGCTCTAAAACCTGTATATACCTCTCAGCAGTGATGGTGCTTTTCTAGATGTGCAAGCTGCCAATTCCAAAGGCACCAATGCACCTTCATACCACCAGCAACTAAACAAAGCACTGAAAAACCTGGATGGTCCCTCTCCTCTGTAATCCGGAGGATGTGGTTGTCCATGTCCAGCAAAACAGTTTTCCACTTTGCCTCAGTCCATTTTAAATGAGCTTTGGCCAAGAGAAGACAGCAGCTTTGTTGGCTCATGTTCACATATGGCTTCTTCTTTGTATGACGGAGCTTTAACCTGCATTTGTGAGTGACACAGTGAACTGTGTTCACAGACAATGATTTCTGGACGTGCACCTAAACTCATGCAACCATTTCCATGATAAAATCATGCCTGTTTTGAAGGCGTTTGAAGCTCATGGGCATCCAGTATTGATTTTCATCCAGAGATTTCTCCAGATTCTCCAAATCTTTTCATTTTATGTACTGTAGCCTACAACTGTACGTCAAGGAACATGATTCTGAAATTGCTCTACAATTTAAAGACTGTTTTTGCAAATTTGCCCATGTTTATTTCTGAGAAACGCTGCCTCTCTAAGATCCTCTTTATATACCCCCATCATGTTATTGACCTGTTGCCAGTTATCCTAATTAGTTACAAAATATTCCTCCAGCGATTTCTTTTAAATACCACTTACTTTTCCACCCTCTTGTTCCCTCAGTCCCAACTTTTTTGAGATGTGCTGTTGACATCAAATTCAAAATTCTAAAAATTATTTTTTTTAAATCTCAGTTTAAACAATATTTTCTATGTTCTACTGTGAATAAAATATGGATTTACGAGACTCGAAAGTCACTGAATTCTTTTTTTATTTACTTTTTTTTTTTTTATAAATATGCCAACATTTTACAGAATCTGATTTGTAAATGAATAAAAAAGGATTTTAAAAAATGTGACTGAATTCTTACCTGGAGCTAAGGAAGAGGTTGGCTAAATGGAAAAACCGTGCTCTGTACTTCACATGAAAAACGGAAGGCTCAAGTAGATTATACAACTTCTTATAGAAATCAGGATAATCTCTGCAAACACACACAACATGTGGTTTTGATTTATGTGATCAAATAACTTTGCATTTTGCATTTTACGGTAAATAATCTGATGTACTAAAAGAGACACACAAAAAATGTGCTTTTCACTCACAGATTGTGTTGATGTATGAGGACAAAAAGGCCATTGAGTGCCAGCAGGCTGATTGCCCCACCTGTTCAATGAAGACAAGAACCTGCTGATTACCATCACTTTATAGCAAAGCTGTAGATGAAAATATGAAAGTACTGTTTTTCCACCTTTCAAATTCTGAAATAGTATTTTTGAACATCTGATGGAACTTTTGTGCGCTCATAATTCCATCAACACCAAACCATGACAGAGCCTCCACCGTGTTTTACAGATGGATGTAGACACTCGCCTCATCCATACACACTGACAATTATTTGAAACAAAACTTTCAAATTTATATTCATTACTTCATAAAATTTGTTGACACTGATGTTCAGTCCAGTTCTTGTGTAATTTAGCGTACTTCAGCTTTTTCTCCTCGTTTTGCTTCCTTAAGAACGGCTTCTTGAAAGTCACCGTATGTCACTGAGACTCTTGTGTTCTGTGTCAGGATTTTGTTGCATCTTTTCTTTTTTCCTATTTCTTAAGGACATGATTTTCAGATGCCGTTCATTTGCTGTGGATAGGTTTTTAAGCCTGCCATGTCTTGTTTTGGCCTCCGCTTGTCCAGTTTCCTTGAAGTTTTTTTAAGGACACACTGCATGCCATGCTGAGATATGCCATGTTTTTGGCTAAAAGCATTTTCATTTCAACTACAAAAATAAAAACAACTGATGTGTTTTTGTGACCAAGGTGCTAACAACAAAGTGCAGAAAGACCATTTAAAACTGGTTCTTTGCCAAGTTGTTTGTTATTCCTCTGTAAATGGTTAGGTACATGGACTGGACTAAAAATCAGTTAAAAAGCAGTCAGTGACTAAAGAAAAACTTTGAAAGACCTTCAGAGAGCCTGGAGAACTGTTGTTCAAGTTCACTTAAAAAATTACAATCAAGTCTGTATAGTATATATACTGTACAGCCCCTCCAAAAAGCATGTCACACAAAAACAACTTGAATCCACAAAGCTCTTAAATATTTTTCATGTTTATAGGCTACCCAGACAAACAGCTACATGAGTCAGGTGATGGAGGTGCGTTATACTCTGCATGAGGTTAAGCTTGGATCTGAGTGCAATAAATTTAGTCAGAGGATCAATAGAGGGCACTTCACTATAGGGGTCAGTCTAGTCTGAGTGAACTAGAAAAATAATATTCTAACAACTACTTCCCCCTAGTGTTCGCTGATGTCCATGCACAAGCAGATATAATCCCAGCTGAAGTAAGCAAAAAAACAAAAACAAACCCAAAAGCAAAACACTGTTAAATTCTCATTAATCAACCTAAAACTAACAAAGCTAAAGAACCACTTCATTGCAACTCTATTAATGAAATCTTCTTGTGTTTTTTTATGGAATATTTACATTTATGCTGTAGATAATGTACTGTAGCATTTTTGTTGTATTTATACCAAATTAATTAATTAATTCCAAATTAATTCAATTTTTGTATTCTTTTATATTTAGAACATAAATGTAAACCACTGAAGACATACACTGATAAGTATAGTTAATCTGAAAATTGTAAAAAACACATTTAGTAAAATTTTTCATCACCGCAGCCTTTATGGGGGAAAGTATGGTAAGGTTTATCACTACAGTTCTGACTTATAAAACCATCCCAGACCAGAGACCAGATGTGAAAATACCTTAAAAGTTATAGATGTCAATTGACCTCATGGAGGAGTACCATCACTATAGAGCCACATGCACACATAACTTACCAATTTCATAGGCAGCAGTCAAGAAGTCGATCATGAGTGTGGGTTTGCTCATATACGGCAGAATGGAGTCGTGTAGTATCACCAGGACCTTTTTATACATGCTGTTTGGCAACTACAATACAGACATCAAACATTAATGAGACACATTACAGAGCACATAACAGAGAAGAAACTGTTGGTCTAATCTACTTACCTTATACTTCAGAAAGCCAAGCCACATCCTCTCAAAGACACGCTTATGTTCCTGTGCGGCAGAATATTTAATAGCATTCAGAAAACCTTTTTGTTGGCAAAAAGAAACGTGAAGATTTGATTTCAAGTATTTGACTTACATGCAGCTTGGCAGCTTTCCAGTCCTCATGCTTGGCTGGGGGAAAAAAAAAAATCCCATCCCATTATTGAATTATAATTTTAAAAAAATAAAAATAAATCCCCAAACTGGATTTTCTCCCCATGCAGTGACACGTTACCATCATGACAAAAGACACAGGGACTCCCACTGTGATTATCACATCTTAAAAAGTATTACCTTCCTGTTTGACCATAAAATTGGTCAGCTCGGACTCCTGGTTTGGCATGCTGATGCTGGACATGAGTGTGAACACATTGTTCTGATATAGAGGCACCACAGCCTGGAAGGAACAAACAAGTAGTATTTAGCAAATCACATACCGTGTTTAACACAGAAAGAAAGCATCCATGTAAACGGCTACAGCAGACAGGTGATGATTTGCTACCCCTTTGTTTTTGTCCATGACTTTGCCGACATTGTCCCGGATGGAGCTCATTACATAATAGCGCACATCCTCCATCTCGAGAAACTCCTGGAACCTGGAGATCAGCAGGGAATTGTCTGTAGTTTTAGACAGAAGGTTGTCCACCAGTGCCTGGCAGCACAAGAAAATGGAAATATCAGGATGTGCCACAAATGACAAAGTGTTTATCTTTCAGGAAAGGCTATTTTTGCCTTGGGTAATAAGCTGGAAAAAAGTACTTAAGTCACCCAAAAGAATTAAAAAACATAAATTATTAATAATTATTAATCCTAGCAATCATAGCCAAAATGCTACCTGGATCAGTTCCCTTGGGAAGCTGTAATGTTCACTCCAGTCCAAGTCCTCAAGAGGATGCCGTCCTTCTCCGGCAGCAAATTTCATCAGGCAGCACATGGCACCCTCCTGTATCCAAAAAGTTATCTAATCATTTATTTTTCTTATTTAAATGAATATCATTGCCTCCCTCAAGTCCCCAAGCACTGCAAGCAACGTAATCAATTGCACAAAGCAATACTGGACAAGATAAGTGCTCGTACAGCACATAAAATTACCCAACTGCTTAAGAGCTGTACCGAATCACAAATATCAACACGTCTGTGCAAAACAGAGATACTGAACCCCTAGCAAACATGTCTAATGTGAGCCTTTCGTTCTAACAGTCAAGTGGATAAAAAAAAAAACAATGTGCAGACACAGGTATTAATTTGTTTCTCTTAGCTTTAATTAACGTGTGACGGAAGGAGAAGTCTCACAGACCGCTCACCTTGATGTCATACTGCTCATGGCTGAGGTGCTCTAGCAGGATCTCAACACAACTGGTGTACCGGTGTCGCATAAATATCCGGTACTTGTCCTCGGCACTGTAGCCCCCTGGACCAGACAAACCCAGGTGAACTGAGACAGGAGCAACACGCATACATCCACCTCAAAACTGCTGTTGCTTTGATCGTATACTAACCGCTCAATGCGTCCTCCTCTCCGGGGAGCTTTCCCAAGAACAGCTCTTTCCTCTCCAGCAGCGCGCAAAACAGCCTGCTGCACGCAGCGACAGCACTGATAACGTCCTTCTCTTGTTCTACCTGCACACACAGACACGAAGGAAACAAACATGTACACTTACTGAAACCTGCTTAGCGGTGATCATGCTAAGGTTAGCTAAATGGCATGGATTCAGTACAGCGTGGATGTTTAAGTGTGGAAATTTATACCTGAAGGCTCTCGAGAATGTCAAAAACTTCGTTGGCATGCTTTCTGCTTTCAAGGATACGATCGACGCCTTTGCTGAGATCTACTTTGGCTTTTTTTGCACTCTTTTCTGCTGTTTTTACCGAACTCACGTTGCGCTTCTTGGCTGGTGCCATGTTTACTGGCTGATGCTTCTTCTTTGAGGTTTACTGCCGGTTAACAAGGCAGGAACTGGTGCATTACCGCCATCAGCTGGTATGGAGTGTGAAGCGTCATATCCTCTCAGTGACGTTCGTCTATCTTACAGAAATATGGCACCCTTATAAAATCTTTTGCTTTATAATATTAATTAAATTAGACTTTTTTGTATTATACTTCTGACAGTGGAGCACAGTATGTCTGTCTTATGTTTCCTTATGTTAAATGTACTGCCAGGGGCGCTTCCAGAATTTTTATGGGGGCCACTAAAAATACTGGGGTGGCACACCAAAAAAAAAAAGAATTTCCAGTTTTATTATGCTGTTGCCAAATATAGGTTACTTGAAAAATATGGAAAAAAATGAGAGAAAGTTGAAGAAATTGATATCACTGAAAATGGGTACATATGAAAACCAAATAAGATTTTGAAATCCATAATAATCTGTTTTAAATAACAAGTTAATGTTTCAACTCATTGTGGGGCCTCTACCTCTGTCTTGCGGTCACATTTACTAATATCATTACCAACTTGCCAGGGGAGGCCACAGGGGTGGGCGGCAACTTTTGGGGGGTGGTCAAAATGCCTTTATTGTTACTATACAAATGTACAAGTGCAAACATATGGGAGAAGAAAGGGGGGTGAGGTGCACAGTTTCTGCAGCACTATATACATATGAACAGTATTTAGAAAAAAAATATATAAAATGTACAAATATACATATCCAGAAATAAATAAGTAAGTAAATAAAAAGTGTTATGTATTTACAGTGTGGGTTATTGCACGTAAAATTAAGTATTGCACAGTGGTTATGGTAGTTGTGTAGTCTGTTTATAGAGGGAAGTCCTTGGGATGGGGGGTAGAACTGTGTTGTCAGTGCATGTGTGAGTTCAGGGTGGTGTACTGCTTGCTTTACGGCGTGTTGATATTTCTTTCAGCACATCCTTGCTTTGCCACGCTCTCTTACATTTCTTCCTGAAACCCCCCCCCCCCACATTAAGTAACCACATCTTGTGGTTTCCTTTGCAATCTTATCTGGCATTTCATTTCCTCTGATACCGAATCGTGCCAATATCCATCAAAATAGTACAGTAAAGCCTTGACCACCCTCTCTAGAATAAAAAAAAAGTGTTCACCCCCCCACCCCAGATTTAAACTCATAATTTGATTGTATAAATAAACGTGTGCATTTGAGATACAGTGCTGTACAAAAATCTTGAGCCACACCTCAATTCTTCATATTGGGAAAATGAGAAATAGGCATATAGCGAGTTATGCAAACATGTAAACATAGTTGGAATTACAGTAAAAAAACTGATTTTGTACAGTTCTAACAAGCTTGAAAGTCAATATTTAGTATGACTGCCTTTATTCTTCAACACAAGCTGAACTGTCTTAGTCAAGCTTTTTTATAATGTATCCTAGTAGACCTCAGGTAGACCTCCAGACTTCTTGAAAGACATTCAAAGCTCTTTTTTGATGTTGGCCGTTTTTTGGTGCATCCTCCAGTATTTTGCGGTCCAGGCTTTAGTGAGGCTAATTGATAACTGGTAGTGTTCTATTGTGTTTTGCTACCCAGGTATGTTTTTACTGTAATGGGAGCACGTGTGGGATCATGTGTCATACTTTAAAATAAATGTGCTGCCAAACAGACGCTTGTTAGATGATATTGTATGTTGGCGCTGACTGTACATTCATAATTTGTACATGGTTGTACACTCTGAGGCTTGGTGACACTAATTTTTAGTCATCTTCTTGTGTAATTTGGCACACCTGAGCCTTTTCTCCACATTTCCCTTCTTTAACCATGACTTCTTGACAGCCGCTGACGTAGCGTCATTGAACAGTGGATCAACTGAAGGGTCAAGTCTTCCCTGGATTTGTTCCCATTTCTTAAAGACCTCACTTTACTCCAAGTTTGTTCCTAATAGCTGATTGGTAATATCTTTGTTCATACAGAAATACTATTTTGTCTGTCAAACCCTGTTTTGACTAAAAAAAAAACAACAGTAACAAAGCTAGTAACATAGAGTCTATGTTGCCTGTTGTCTTACCAAGTTGTCTGTTATATGTAGGCACAAGGCTGGTTCATCCATTGCATTCTGAGCATTTTTCATGCTTGAATGAGTCATAGGTCAGCGTTAAATAGTTTAACAAACTGAAAAAGAGTCCTTCGAAGAACTGTCAATGAGTGAAAAAGCAACCAGTGTCCAAAGAAAAGCTTTGAAAGTCCTTCAGAAAGCCTGGAGGATTACTGCTCAAGATCATTTAAAAAACAAATTTCTCCTTGAAAATAAGATATAAAGAAATGAGGAGTGGGTCAAGACTTTTGCACAGTACTGTAAATACAGCTTATTGCTATTATCAGATAAAGTCATAATTGTGGGATTTAAACTTATTATTAAGAGATGAAACATCTTAAGTTGATGTTGTAATTTGAGTATGCAGTACTACCCAATTCTTCTGACAATTTAAATGTCGCTGTAGCATTAAGAGACTACTTTCAAGAGTAAGCAGAAACATCAAACAAACCAGCTATCCAAAGTCGGTTTAGTGGAACTAATATTAGGACCCAAACAGGTTGCATTAAAGAAAAGAAGCTTTTATTATCTTGTTTGTTAATAACATTTGTATAAAAGAAACAAGATTTAATCCCAGTGAAAATGTCTATATCATCAGTTTCTTTAAAAAGAAGAAAAACATCCTAACAAAAAAAAAAGAAAAAAGAAAGAAATGGCGAGATGATGTATCTTCTTTCTGCTGGCAGAGTGGCCTAATCAGAGTCATTTCCTTCATCTGCATCATCCTGCAGGAAGAGAACAACAAGTATGTAACAAAATAGATTTTCAATGTTAAACAACCATCTTAAAATAAATGTGTATTCTCACATACCTGCTTTTTAACTTTATCGTCTTGCACTTCAGTAGATGTGGCATCAAAGTCATGGATAGGAAGAGTGGCCATCCAGTTGACAATGGAGCCCTCTTCACACTCGGTCTCAATAATGGTGGGGTAGATGTGTGCCTCTTTAAAGGCCTTGATTGCCTCCTCCTCACGATCCCATTCCAGCTTCTCATGCAGCCCGTCCCCCCCAAAACGTTTGTTGTACCGGTCAAAGTGAACCCTTTCCAGGATGAGGCCAAGTCCCGGAGCCTTGGGGACATCTACCTTCTCCTGTCCCCAGCTCCGCTCCATCACATTCTCCTTTGCATAGCCCTTGACCACTGCAATCACCAAGCCAATCATCTTGCGGATTTGGTGCAGCATAAAGCTCTGGCCTCGCACAGTGATCACTGCAAACTCATAATTTCTGCGGATAAAAGGCTCACCACAGGACATCTCTGTGATGTAGCGGCGGGCACTGGGGTCATTTGGAGCCTTCTGAGAGGTGAAGTTGTGGAAGTTATGTGTGCCTTTGTAGAGAGCAAAAAGGCGATTCACCTTCTGTAGTGTCTCTGGCTCCAGGCGAAATGCTGCTATATTCCCGGTATCATAGTCTTTTGGGGAAAAGGCCACTGTTGGAAGCATGTACGAGTACGTACGAGCATCGCAGTTGTTTTTTGAATTGAAACCCTGCGTCACCCGTTTTAGTCCTGTGGGTTCAAAAGTTGAGAAAAAAAAATTCAGACACACTCCAGCCAACAGTATTCATCATACCAACAACCTAGACTTGTAATTCAGAATGTAAAGTAGTGTCTCACCAAGCACTTTGATCTGCGGTGGCAGATGCTCGTTGATTTTTTCAATGATATCATCAATCAACCTCACTTTTAGAGACACCACTTGGCCAGCAGCAGACACACCCTAAATACATTCATATAAAAGTCAACGACATAACAAATACTAAAAATTTAAGACACAATTTAATTATTTTTATTAACAGTTACACGATGAATAGACACAAAACAAGCACACCATTAACAGACAGATAACACGTAACATGATTCCACCCCAGATACATATCCTCTAACCTGCCTTGTTGGGCAAGATTTGACCAGTGAATTCTTACTGTGCATGAGCGTATACCTTATCTGTTCTGGCACATCTTTGGAAAGACATCTTCTTCATCTCATCACCGTGGTTTTCAGGAATGCAGCCAGATTTAATAAGAGCAGCAACCAGATCGTCTTCAATGGTCCTGAACTGAGAGTTTCCAGGATTCCTCTAGAGTGTGAAAAAAATTAAGGTTTTAAAAATAAATACATAAATAATGAAAATAATAAGGGTGTAGCACTTTTTTGGCCAGTGTTTTCTATGTGCCATTGACTGCCACTAATTATGATGATATTCACTGATGGCAGTGACTGATGTTCATCTGTTTCCACCAGTCTTATATCTAAGATCTGTTTCATCCAGCCAACCACTGATTTTCTTCAGCTTATCCAATTCAGGGCTCTGGGGGGCTGGTGCCTATCCCAGCTGTCATAGGGTAAGAGGTGGCGACACCCTGGACAGGTCGCCAGTCTGTCGCAGGACTAACACAGAGAGGTAGGCAACCATTCACACTCACATTCACACCTATGGGCAATTTGGAATCACCAATTAACCTAAACCCACTGACTGCATGTCTTTGGACAGTGGGAGGAAGCCCGAGTACCCGGAGAGAATCAACGCAAACACGGGGAGAACATGCAGAACCCACATGGAAAGACCCCGGCCAGGTGGTGGATTCAAACCCAGGACCTTCTTGCTGTGAGGCGATAGTGCCCACCTAAGATCTGCTTTTATAAACGTATATAACTACATTTATTCTCTATTCTCCACCCTAGAAGGGCATCTGGGATAAAAACTGCCAAATGAAACACATGGAGCCAACCGCTGTAGCGACTTGTGAATAAGGGAGCAGCCAAAATAAGCTTTTATCCAAAAAAAAGTGTGATAAAGGGCAGAAAAACTTTAAAACAGGACAACTGCAAAATATACCTGCATCCCATAATATCCTTTCCCCGAGTATGCCATGAGGAGGACCACTTTCTTTTTTGGATATTTCTTTTCATCTTCAGCGTGTTCCCCATCTGTCTTCACCCTTTTAGCTGCCTGGACCTTCTCAGCAGAGTCTTCATTTTCCTCATTGGTCCTTTTTAACAGTGTAGCTGTCTGCTTATCCATGCCTCCTTCACTTATCGTGCAAAAGGGCTTATAAAGCACCCCTGTGAAGGAAACACAGAAAATAAATAGTGACACCTATTACCCTGCTCTGTGATACACTGATTGTGAGGCATTTTGAGATTAAAAACACGATAAAGATAAGATAATATAAGGTAATAAATCTAAACAAAAGAGTAATAAATAGCAAAAATCGCACAGATACTCGTGCTGCCTTCTGCATCTATACTGTATGGTGATAAAACACCTTCACAAACAAATATACTATATATATATATATATATATATATATTTGTATATGTTTACCACTGATGCATTTGTTTCCTGATGGTTTGATGGGTGAATTAGGATCCCAGAAGCTAACCAACCACAGTTTGGAGACTTCAATTATACATACTGTCACATAGCTTTTGTCAGGTTGGCTTACCGTTTGTCTTTAACGTCTGTCGGTGGTTAACTAAGGCACTCAGCAGCGGTCTGACCCGAAACATGTCACGCTAAACCATCTTTAGAAGATACAGCAGCTAAAAGGTACTGCAAAAGATTCAAACTGCTCTACCAGCTGAAAAGCCGAAGCTAGCGCGTATTAGCAAAGAATTTAACAAACTAAAACTAACTTTAAAAAGGTCTCCTAAAGATTTAAACAAGGTTAAACGAGGTTTCCGGGGGAAACTGTAGCTATGTCCCACAGAAACGCTATGTAGTAAACCCTGCACATACAGGTAAACGCACACATGGAAAAGCCAACTTTGACCTCTGACAAAAATCTCGCGAGACTCCCGTCGTTCTCCTTTCTGCTCGTGTCATAGCGAGGAAAAAAGTATTTAAAACAAACATAGGAAAGGAGATTAGAATTTTAACTCTTTGTGGGGAAAATTGTAACCGATATATACCTCTTTGTCCCTGTTAGATTAAATTTAAACTTTATTAACTATTTAAAGAGAGCTGTCCATGCTCGGAAGCCATCAAACCTGAATGAACTAGAGATGTTTTGTAAAGAGGAATGGTCCAAAATACCTTCAACCACAATCCAGACTCTCATTGGAACCTACAGGAAGCGTTTAGAGGCTGTAATTTCTGCAAAAGGCGGATCTACTAAATATTGATTTCATTTCTTTTTTTTGTGGTGCCCAAATTTATGCACCTGCCTGATTTTGTTTAAACAATTATTGCACACTTTCTGTAAATCCAATAAACTTCATTTCACTTCTCAAATATCACTGTGTGTGTCTCCTATATGATATATTTAACTGACTTTTTTTTATCGTGACAACCAACGATTTATACAGGAAAATAATGACTATTAACAAGGTTGCCCAAACTTTTGCATCCCACTGTATGTACATCTGTCCAAAAAATGTACTA
>VVHJ01034901.1:3058-16609 GCA_015107715.1 Tylochromis polylepis
TGTTTTTTTTATGTTTACTTTGACCAGCTGTGTCTTACCACAGTTCTATGACTTACACTTCTGTCATACATGTTACTTTGCCAGGAAGGGCCTGGTGATTTCAATGAGTGTGGATACACTATCCATAATGCCAACATTAGTACAGGACTACAGTCCAACAACAAATATAATATTGTACTGCCTGTATTTTAAAGAAAACCAATAAAGCAGATGAAACACTAAGAGTCACTTAAAGTTAGACCAGTTGAAGACTGAGGGAAATGTCCCTGCAAAGAGGATTATAGACCAATAAAGTGAGTTATGGTTATGTGGGAGAAAGATGATAAATCAAAGCTGTTTACAGAGTCTTCTTGTGGATCTAGGAGAATCTTAATTGTACCGTGCACAAGATATTCAGCTGCTTTCCACATAGCACTGTGCAACCCCTAATATTTAAAACTCAGTAAATATACAAGAATCAATTTATCTCTGAGTTCTGCACACCAGGATTTATTATGTGTCTTGTGTGTCTTGAAAATCTTGTTTACTACAGGCTACAGCATAGCTAGTATTATTTTCACCTTGTGAAACTGTGTGTTAATGACAGATGGCCAGATGTGGTCCTTATGACATCTACTCTAAAGGGAATTTAACCAATGGTAGTTTTATGCAGTTTGGTAGGTGTTCATAAGTCCATCTGTCAGAGAACACATTTTTCAGCACTAACCCTGCAAAATACAGTCACAAAGCTTTACAGCTGTATAAACCTGATTCTCTACAATGCCAGAGAAATATGAATAATCAGGTGGACTCAGGCATGACTTGCTGTGTAATCACAAGTAATAAAGTACAATTGCCTCCATTTGTGATTTGTTTCCTACAGACCATGCTGGAATAAATATTGGCTGGAGCGAGGCGTCATCAAGTTTTGCTCATGAAACAGCTACATGTGGACATATGTGCTGACTCCACACCTGTATATCATAAGAGCATAAATAACATTTGTTCAGATCTGCTGTACTTATGTCTGATATTCTTCTTTATCACCAGGCTTCACTCAGCTGTACAAGTGGAAGCTGTTACAGTATCTGTGTTGTTCCATCCTCCACACGGTTCCTATGGCAGCTTTGAGGGTTGAAGTAGAGCTCACGTCCCCGCTCATTTCTGGAAACATGCCTGCTGGATTTGGGCGACCGTCTCAACTGCCAAAGTGGAAAAACTGTTTGGTTTTCCTAGAAGTGATAGAGGAACTCAAACTCTTAGAACCACTTCACACTACAGATTCACGTGTTTCTGAAACATAGTATATTTACATGTTTTCAGACAGTTTTGTCATTATCCCGGGCAAAATGGTGGTACTATAAACTGGATTTATATGCTCAATATTCCATTAAAAATGTAAATAAAAGAATGATGAAAAAAATAGTCACAGTGGAAATGAAAAGGACTTTCAGATGCTTTCATGGTTTTGTGATTTTGAATACACCTTCACTGCAAAATCAAATACGTCATACTTAATAAAAAGACAGTGACTAAAGCCAGTGTCTTGAGATTGCCACATTTGCACATAGGCTTATGGGCAAAATGTGTGTTAATTGAACAGTTAGCACAAAAAGTACAAAAAAGTGTGACTTTGAAGAAATGAACTGACTCATTGTCGATAACCAGAATATGTAGAGCAAAAACTTTTTTTTTTCTGAACAAGAAAATTTGAGCCTTTCATTTCCATGATCACTACCACCGTTGTGTTAGATACTTACACATACAGTGTAAAAGAAATGTATAGGTGTGTATATATAACTGTATAAATAACTGGTCCTGATGACTACATATCAATTCCAGTGTTTCCATTTTATATTAATGTGCGAAGACCCACTCAAGTGAGCCAGTATAACCTGCAAATGGGAACACTTTAATCAAAATGTGGACACAAGTGGTCAAAACCAGACTGTAAACCTTCAAACTCCTGTTGTTTCATTTGGCTGGTTATGAAGTCACTTTTCAGTGAATGTTTACTTCATGTCATTATTAACTCAGCCAAAGATGTTGGGCTTTCCAGATCTGTGGAACTGCCTTGGCGTGCAGAGACTCCTGCTGCAGGTTAACAAGCCAAGCTGAGATGTCCCAGTGAAGAAACTGTGAATGCCACCTTCAAAGGAGACACGCAGGGCCCAATTACAGTGGCCACAGGGTGTTGTCTGACAGGAATGAGTTAAAAAATTTCCCTTGTTACCATAGCATTTCTGGTAAAAAGATTGCATGTGGAAGAAGTTAGAGTGATTATAAATGTTGACTCTACATAAAATAAACTTTCAAGTACACACCTGATTAAAACATCCAGCGTCCACAATGGAATCATTCACATAAATTGTCATCAGGCAGGTGACTGACCCAGACTTGCCCTACTTGGAGGATATTGGTGTCCTTTAGCTACCAATGTCGTTTACTTGTCATTTGTGCTCTCGTGGGCAGAAAACAGTTTGGATCTTTCTAATGAGGAAGTGAGGACAGAACAAAGGGTTTATAGAATGAATGTAATGTCAAGCATTTTTTATCATAATGCAGCCTTTGTAATCCTTTATGTCTAAGAGTTTGGTTGTGTGTCTCAAGCCAGAAGCAGCCACAAGAGAGAACTTACCCCCCTAGGTATCAGTAAACCAAGAAGCCTCAGGTTTTTAAATATATAATCAAGAAAGAAAATATGGGGTCAAAGGGAGACTGATCACAGAGATACACCAATAAGGAATAATCCACTACTCGTGAATGTTTCCCTCCTTTACTCACTGTCATTATCTTGCTGACATTCTCACCCTCCGGCCATCTCCTGTGCAGCTTTTTTTCTCTCCATTTATCCTCACCTTCCTTTATTGGACTGGTTCAAACAGGCTACACTGAAGATTTTAAGGGTCAAGGTCTGTTTGGACACTTCTGGTTCGCTCAGCAGGACATGGTACAGATTTTAACAGCCTGTTTGTCTTTGAAGTCGACAAAATGACAGCAAGAACCTCTCCAATATGATCAAAGGAGAACAGAGGCAAGGAAATTAGAGTAATATGCTTTGAATATTCTCCTTTTTGAACTTTATGACTAATGATGTAAAAAAAAACCTTGTGATGTAGAGTTACACTTGACTACACTTGACACCGGGAGAAACCCCAACGTACAGGCAGCAAGCCAAGGGGATACTAGGATACTCACCCCAGCCTGCTGCCTCTCACTAAGGGCAACTCCAGACTGAGACAGAGTCCAGCCTCTCTCCAGGAGAATGGATCCTTTTGGTAGACATCAATAAGCTTCTGTCATAACTCTGGTTGGATATTTGACCACTGTTTATGGAAGCATTGATACAGTTCATTTAAATTGGTTGGTTTTCTGACACAGATCCCGCTTTTAAGCAAAGTCAACAAATTCTCGATAATGTTGAGCTAGGGGATTTGGGAAGGCCATTCCAGAAGCTTGATGTTAGCCTGCTTTATCCATTCTAAAACCAGTTTTGATTTGTGTCTTGGATCACTGTCTTACTGGAACACCCAACTGTGTCCAAGTTTCAACTGTCTAGCTGTTGATTTGAGATGAAGTTGAAGAATTTGGTCGCAGTCTTCCTTCTTCATTATTCCATCCACTTTGTGCAATGTACCAGTACCAGTGGCAGCAAAACAGCCACAGAGCATGATGCTACCACCACCATGCTTTAAAGCTGGTATAGTGTTCTGAAAGCCTCACTGTTACTGCTCTGAGCATACTTGTTATTGTGGCCAAATAGCTCAATCTCATCTGACCAGCAAAGAGTTCTTTCTTGGTTAGCGACCTCTCAGTCCATGGTGATGTAAAACTCACTTCACTGTGGACAGTGATGGTGGTGTTCCAGCAGGTTTGAGCCTTGGTGGTGCCTGGGCTTTTCCTGGACATCCTAACAAATTTCTTCTCATGGGCGGGTGACAGTTTGGGTCTTCTTCTATACTTTCTATACTATCCAAATTGGTAATACATCTGAATAACTTATACTTACACATTATTGTTTGAACTGATGATCTTGAAATCCTCTGTCATTAACAAATGGTGCCATGATCTTCCCAGCTTGTAAAATACACAATTCTTCTTCTTATATCAACTTCCTTGGACTTTCCCATTGTTCTTAGTACCATCAAACAAATCATTTTTATGCTGGCAAACAGAAACCACCAGTTGTAATCAATCATGATCACCAATGTGAGGTTAATATGCTTTGGCTTTGTCAAGATAAAAGTCTTCATAGAACCTTCAGCATCATTTATTAAAAGATTTAAGTGAGTGTATGTATATATTTGAGTCTGTAGCTAAACTTTTGACCCTGTGTGAATTAGAGAAAATCCAGTGTAAATCCAAACTTGTGTACCCAATTCTTGTTTTTTAAAGTCATGAAAGATGTATGATTACAATCATTTCACCCTAGAAAAAGTGCAGTTCAAAGAAATCATTACAACCCCAAAATTACCATGACATTTATGCCCATGAAGAGTGAATGTAAACTTCTGACCACAACTGAAACTTTGTATAGGATATACAGAAATGGCAAGTCTGTAACTAGGATTGTTTAAATACTGAGGGCACGAGTCAAAAGTTTATCCGTTCAGTTCTGACACTGTAAATAGATACAAAGTGCCTTTTGAAAAGTAGAATCAGCTCTCAAAAATTGTTATTGTTTAAATGCTAAAAAAAGATGTCTGATATTTACAGTCTCACTTTGAATTCACTATCCTGGCCTTTTATAGTAAAAGCTAAAAGCTTTATTTTTTCTAATTAGAATGGTATGATATAAAATCACGAGGGAATCAATACTTGATCTTTTTTTTTGTCCACATGGCAGACAGAGATGCTTTATGATGTCATCATAACATCACATTTAATTTAGCAGTCAGTTAAATGAGTTTGCTTCACATTGTTAAGCACAGTTAGTTTAGACTGTTTGGTTGCCATGCTGCGGCTG
This sequence comes from Tylochromis polylepis, assembly GCA_015107715.1. NCBI lineage: Eukaryota > Metazoa > Chordata > Actinopteri > Cichliformes > Cichlidae > Tylochromis > Tylochromis polylepis. The sequence goes on from VVHJ01034901.1 coordinate 8,004, forward strand.
GTGGAGCCGAGAAATAAACATAACTTTTAAGGATAGAGGCAATGATGCTCAGCAGATGACATTTAAAACAGAATTCTGACATAAAAAATAGGCCTATTTCTGTGCCCTTTGCCATTTGGCATCCATTTTAATCAATCCTGACCAGCCAATTCAAACACAAAAATCAGAGCATGCATTAAGTGAGCTAAGTCCTGAAGTTTTTTTAGGCATCAATTCACTGCACTTCTGCCAGATGTTCCTCATAGCTCATTGCTTGGCAAATGTCTCCATAGCTTATGGGAGATTAGGAATAATGATCTTGACCCAAAAAGAAAAGAACAATTACATGTTTAGTTTGATTTTTGTCCCCAAATTACTTTACCAGAGCAGTGTGCAGCTGCCTACCACCAGTTTACTTTGACAGTGTTCTAGTTATTTCTTCCATCTTTCCTACGTGTAATTGAACCAGTGATAGTAGCTATTATCATGAGCTGAAGCAAGTAACATTACTTCTTCCATACTGTCTTCCTTTCATCATCACCCAAGACAGTTCAGTTCAGTTCATTGACCCAGTGATATCCTTCCAGCGTATCAGTATCTCTGTTCCCCCAAATAGAAGCAGAGGACTGCTCCGCTGTGTTTGCTCTATCTGCGTCATGGCCTGATAATCACAAATTTACCAGGAGGCTTGATGCTTTATCTCAACCAAGGAGAGCTAAAACGGTTGTATACCAATATAGGATCTATGTTCTCTAACAGAGAGTCTGGATCTGGATACTCATCATGGACCACAGTATCAAGGGTGTGTGTGACTACAAGTGTTCTTCTTTAGTCTCATCCTCTGTACCCATAAGCAGGGAGGAAATGTGTGAATAACTTTAATCCCCCCGCCCTTTTTTTTTCTTTCTCATTTTTCATGATAAACCCACAATGCAGTTGTACCATTTCCTGAAACAATACCAGGCCAGCATTTCTTAGGATTTCACCAATTGGTCAGATTCTGTGGCTGACAAAACTTGTCAAGGCTTTTTTCATAAGGACTGTACAATTTAAGCCTGTTGCAGGCAGTTTTATGATGTGGTCACATGTGGAATTTTGGTTTTATGCAATTTATCTTGTACACAGTTCAAAGATGAAATTACCAGAATTTGTCTAAATAAGCAATCACACATAGTCGTAACTTTTCTAACATATTATGGACCTGTTTCAGAGGCTACTAAATTTTCTCCAGATTTTTAAAGCAGCCCTCTTTAAGGTTTTCTTAGTATGAATGAAACCAAAACTTTCCAGCTTTTTTGCAGAAAACCTTGCCAAGACGGGTGTTCACTGCAAGGTTTAAGAGGTTATCACAAACTCTTGACCATCTAAACAGCTCTAAGAAGAGTCCTACATGTTTATAAATAAGTACTTAAATAGTGAAGAATGACACAAATCTATCATCAACATGTATTTATCATGTTTGAAGTCATAATAATTACTGACACTTTGTACAATGTGGCAGAAAGCATGAATCATAAGCTTTGTTAAAAAAGAAAACAAACCTAAAACCACATTTCCAAAACGGGACTTTAATAAATAGCTGCAAACTAGCTGACATTAAAAACATCAGTAGCTCTTTGAGGCAAAAATGTAGGACAACTAGACACCCGAAGAGCTTTAATACCATTTTTTTTGCTGTACCCACCATTTTCAATACAACAAACAGGAAAGTTACAAATATAAGTCAGCATGTAAATCCCTTAACAGATTAAACATTTATTGGGGTCCTCTTTGTGAAGAATTTCAAACAGATTAATCAGCTCCTTATAGTGACAAAAAATGGTGGGAAAAAAAATCTGTTTGAAATGTTCAGACAAACTGTATCATTTGATCCCACAAATAGCAGATAACAGAGAAGCGGTGCACTTCTTCCTCCCACACACACACTTAAACGTACAGACCTGGAAGTCTGTGGAGGGATTCACACAAATGCTATCAGCTATCCCCCCCCACCCAACTCCAACTCCACCTCCACCTCCAGAGCCATACACGGTCTCTCCGTGACTCAGTATGATGTCAGGTCTCTGTTTTTACATTATCTAACTGATAAGCAAAGGAGGTCTTATTGTGCTTCTAGGATCATCCTGTCCATGTCTTGTTGTCTCTCCATTTCTCCAATGTTTCCATTAGTGGTTTTCTTTAGATTGCTACTGTAGGAACAGTATACTAAAAGCCATGATGACACAGCAGCAGGCCACCCAGGGACTCTTCCGCTCACCTGGAGAAATGAAATAATGCAGCGTTTAGGCTTTGTCAGGAAACATTTCTGTATGCATGTATGAACAACAATATGACAAAGTAAAAAAAACTATATGGAGCAGTCACAGCCTTACCTATTCTGGCACACTTCCAAAAAATTCCTAGAAGCCTAAAAGGTAAAGGAATTACAAAAATTACAAACAGGAACTTTGATACTAAAAGCGCAAATGAGACCTGTGATGATATGTGCACGTACAGCAACAGAGCTACTTCACAAAAAAGGGAAAAGACGGACAGCAGGACGTCTCGTATCTAGCGAGTGCTGAGGCAAATGAGACATTTTCACTTTTTTTTTTGAGAGCTCTGTGTGTCTCTGCTTTTTATTAAGCAAACTTTTTAAACTTTCATTCTGACCAGATGGTGTCAGCATCCCATTGTAAAAATTTTTCCTCAAAGTTGTCTCTGTATAAGTTACATTTTCTACACTTTAAGCTAAGATTTGTTTTTGAGCATACTGCTATTTTGCTTCATAAAACACATATTTTCCTGGAGATGGTATTCCCCTTAGATTCTGTGCCTTTCCCTACTACACAAGAATTATTTGCGAAATGTGTGGCATCAAATCAACACAAATAATGTCTCATGCCTCAGTCAACAAATCAATCAAGGGGGAAACTATTAAATCATCCCATCTGACATTCTCAGTCTCACGCGCTTGTCTGAACAGGATGTCCCTCCCTTTTCCAATGCTGTGTTTATGTGTGCGTGAAACTGTTTCTGGGATTTGCCAGATTTATTAGAGATGAATTACAGAACTTATACAGCCAAGAATAATGTTGATCCTGAAATTGTGAAAATCTGCTTTACTTCTGCTACTTTGCTGGCCTTAATAAGCAGCTTCTTATTAACAAAGTGTTTTGGACAGACAAACCTTACTTGATAAAAGAATGTCTTTAATAGGATCAAAAATACAAGAGTAAATTACTTGAAATGCACCAATTCTATTACGAGAAATGACAGTGTCAGAACCTTAAAGGATGTGCACTTATCATTGGTGGTGTGTGTCTATCAACAATTGCCATAGGGCTCAGTCTGGACAGAGTAAAACTAGGACAGCAATCCCCTTGTGACTTGGAAAAAATCTGCAACCGATTGCAAGTAGTTGTGGTATCCAACTGGTCACCCCAGAGGTTGAGGGTGTTGCATGCTAAATTTCTCTACCACCCTTTTGATTCCAAGTCTATTGCAAAGTTTGCCTGGTAGGAGGCAACCTGTCTCCAAACAATCGCAGTCTGTAGCGATGAGCGCACTCATCTGTGAAGCGTCTTTTTGCAATAGGCCGCTCGACTCAACTGGTCGTCTTAAGGTGTTTTCACACCTGCGCTGTTTAGTCTGTTTAAATTGAGCTCAGGTTCATTTTCCCCCTTGGTACGATTTGTTTGTGCAGTTGTGAAGACAGTAACCGCACTTGGATGCCGACCAAAACAGCCGCACCGAGACCCTTTGGAGGAGGTGGTCTCGGTGCATTTCCAAACAAGCACCAGAGCGGTTTGTTTATGGTGCGAGCGTGATCTGACCCCAAACTGGACCAACTACCAGGTGTATGCTGCAAGTCTGAACTAAAAAACGTCCTGTTGCAACACATGCTTTGTATTCTTAATGTGGGAAGGTACTGTAGATGTGCAGGTCTGTACAGGCTCGCAACTAGCCAAGAAATTAATGTAAATTCTTAGTTTTCTCACACTGCACCTTCTTCCTGTATTTACTTTGTTGCTCCTGCCCCAGACACATCTGACCAATGAGTGGACTGAACATTTTCACGGTTTGTAGTGACGCGTTTTGGTTTGCCTGGAGTTCGCTTGGATTTTTCTCTGTAAACCAAAACCACGGGGAAAAGCTACAAGTTTACAAACTCATCAACTGATCAGACCAGATCGGATCAGAGTAAACGAACGATAGGTGTGAAAATGCCCTTAGTTATAGTTCTATATAATAGCAAGGTTGCTGAGCACCTACGACAATCTGCAGTTTAATTGCAGTCCCGCTGCAACTACATCAGTATTTGTGGAGGAATTTCTGAATGTATGTTAATGGGTTTCTGGCTGGACTCTGAATCCAAGAAGAAAATGTGAATCTTTATGTGTGTAGATCTCAAATTGGCAATTTTCACCTATTTATCACTATTAATTACTGTATTATCACAGACACAGCATGTAATTGGCAACTTGATCTCATTTAATTGTAAACTGATAGCAGACTGACTCTGATTTCAAAGATAATGAGTTTGCAAATTCATGGCATTTGGTCGCAAGAACTTTTGTCTCCAGCCACAGTTTTCCTGTTTTGACTAGCAGAAACACTGTAAGTGATTGCTGTTTAGATATACTTTAGCAAGCACTGATTAAACTTACAGAATCATACAATTTGAATTAAGGGTTCTTCATTCCTCTACACTGCTCCAAGGCCCCATTTTAACTGTTGTCATATGCATGTGAATTTCTCCATCTATTCTGAAAACATTAGACTGAAATTTACTGTTTTAACCTTACCTTTAATTTCTTGCAAGATGACTTATAATCTTATAGTATCACAATAATACACTTTACATACAGATTATCGTTCTGAATTATTACATAGTGAAATGAAGAGTGAACACGTTTTTCTAAAAATGAGTCAAGCAATTCTGCATTATTGCTGATAATGGACTTAGAAAAGATGAATGACTTAGTCATTTTGATCATTTACACTGCTCAAAAAGACAAAGACAGATATTGGGAAGCCAATTAATCATGTCAGTGGCAGTTTTTAAGTAGCCCATCTTACCCGGTCTTATTCTTGTCCAGCAGGCTGGGGGCCATTGCTCTGATGTAGGCACAGGTACAGATCAGGAGGAGAATCACAGTTAACAGTGACTGGAAGTTGAAAATGGCTGACTGCAAGATGAAAGAGAATGATACATTTAGTACAGACATAATACAATATGTCATAACAATTAAAAAAAGTGAACTCGTGACAGTTTTCTGTAATACTGATCTTCAGCTACTTGCAGTGAAGATCGTTGTTGTGCCAGCTGTTCACTTTGGTGCTGACTGACTGTGCAGAATGCTTTAGAGTTATTATATTATCAAAAACTCAACACAAAATATGATTTTCCATAACCTCCTATTCAGAATTACACTGTGAAAGTGCATATGTAGACTGACTTACAAGACCAAATACGTGCCTAGAAGGTATTATGACCTCCCCCACAATCAATATCTTATACCCTGATGTGACAAAATGAAGTCCAAAGTCCAAATGGACTCAGTTAGTCCTTATCATCAAAAGGTAAGATTTTTACTTCAAAACCATTTTAGACATTAAAAAGACGAATAATAAAACTAGAAACATAAATGCCATTTATGTGAATAATTAACTGTTGCATTAAAGCAATAGCTACTACAGTGTTCTACCGCACATGTAGATCGAACAGTCAGTGAATATACCGAGCCCACAGTCCAACGTGAGATGAGGAAAACAAAATTAGCTTCCCAGAGACTGTATTTTTCCTCACACACAACCTGCGAGCCAACCCACTTCTTCTTGTTGATCACACTTTTTGTCAAACATGTTGAAGAATTGGCAGTCAATACATGAAACCTTGTAGACCACACAGACAGTGCTATGGACAGCTGTGGACACCAGGGACACATAAGTGCTCTTATCCTACCATTTTTTAGTCTGGAAGGAGCATTTACATTTGGTGCACTTGTAGACATAGTTGAAAAACCCACACTGTCACAACAAATTGAAAGGCGCTCAGATGTCTGCACAGATCGCTGCACCAATGTAAGAATTGAAAGACAGTCGAGTTATGAATCAAATTTAGAATCACTTAGTATCTGAAACGATTTGCTATTGGAAAACAGTCATTAGCCCTTCTACAGCATACTGTACCTCTAAAGCAACAATTTAAACCATTAAATTAAAAAAACCCAACAACAATTAAATTTTAAAAAAATGATTTACTACTCCGGAGTATAGGTTAATCTGTAGTGCATTCAGTGGATGTTGGAATAACTGTAAAGATTAGCACACAACTGAGAAAATGATGCCCTCAAATAAGAGCAACACTTCAAAAAGTCAACAAAAATTCTAATGCATGGCTTGGTGAGTTATTGCAGTCACACAAGAAGAAACATGGTGGACAAATATTTAATGTTACTATTTTTGTATTAGCTTGTGAACATTAGTTATTGTACTTGGGGATTGGCCTAGATAGATTAGAAAGCTTAATTAGTGGAAGCAATCCTGATTTTTTTTCTCTGGAGAAAAAAAAAGCAAGGTAGATCAATATTTATTGTACACCCTGGCCAGGTTGCCAGTCTTCCACAAGGTGAATGGTAATATTTACCATTTATTGTGCACCTCCTTTCACAATGCACATGCACTTGTGATCAAATCAAATATAAATCTATAGAAGCACTTTGTAATTAATTTATAACTGTCTTAATCTTATGGCACTCCAAAGCAACCAAGGGACTCTGCAATACATTCTGATCCAACTCCATTGCTCAAGTAGTGAGCATTTTGAGTTTACATGTACATTTAACTACCAACACAGGATTTAAACAGGGGTATTTAAAGTCTATACCTCAAAGTAATTTCCAGATTATGAACTGCTTCTATTGCTGAATTAGTACTATCCCTCAATAGCTCAAACTGTAATGTTGCTACAGAAAACAAGCATCATTTTACAACGACTTAACTGGTGTCGTACACATAATGTTGAAATGAAATGTTATATAATTAACCTTGTTCCCTGGTTCTGCTGGTTCATCATTTCATCATTGTTCATCATATATTCATCATTTATTTGGTCCAAGATGCAAACAGGCCGTCTTAATAAACGCTCATCATTGAAATTCCACTTTATAGAAACCTTGTGGAAATAATTAATTTCTTTGGTTACATATTCATTTACAAGTTTTAACTCGAAATATCAGTGCAGCGTCATAAAGAACCTCGTAATATAGCGGACCCACGCATGGAGGCAGAAGTCCCTGCTCCTTGTTTAGCTACGTGGCACACGCCTCAAAACAATACGATGCTGGCACTCATCGTATTCAAAAATCAGAGATAACTTGACTCTTCTGGCAAACGATTCCCAATGACACATCAGTGCGCCTACTCGATGATATAAAAGTATAATAGCATGAACGGAAACGTGAAATTATGGTTAGATTTGCTAAACTTTTAGCCTGACTCAGCTAACCACTAGTGGCTCGGTAGTTTAACATTTACTGTATGTCCTACAAGCACAAGCTGCCGTCACAGTATATCGCTGATACAGGTCATATCTGCAATACTTGCGATAAATAACGCTTAAATGTCGCTGCAAAAGAGCAAAATGATCTGGTTTATAAAAACAAACTTACCATTTTAGTTAATGGGAATCAAAGCCACATCACACTTCCGCCTCCCTGGAACTTACGTAACGAAAGCGAAGCACGGTTTGCGTGACGTAACGACGCACTGCGTTGTCGCTGATTGGCTGAGAACGCAAGAGTTGAAGGTTGAAACTTCTGTCGAAGCTGTCAAGAGTGAGTGCTCCAATGATATCAATTTCATAAAATAATTGCTTCATTTACACATCGCAGTTATTTGTCCACTTAGTGCTAAGTTCTCTGAGAAGAATTTGCACGTAAGGTGCGCCAAAACTACGGGAAATTGAGCCATACTGAGAAAATACGGGTCGTCTATAACACGCTAATGACTCAGCGCCTTGCCATAGCGCCTATATTACTGTGCTTTGTTCTGTAATAATGCACAGATAAAGTTATTTGAAGTCTAGTAAGTCGGCATCTGCAGAGCCAGGACGTTGCTATGCTAATGATAAAATCTATTCTGAATATATAAAGGAAAAAATAGAAATGAACATTTGCATTAGAGAGTATTTGGTACTCCCGAGACTATCAAGGCATCAAAATTGTGTCGTTATTTAGAAATATTTAGATATTTTATTCTCAAACTTGAGTACTAGCCTGGAAATGCTTGAGAGTTGTTCAAGTCTGTAGACAGTCTACGCTGTAAAGTGTACTCTCTACAGACAAATATGTTAAAACTATACTTTGCTAATTGGTATCAGGGAGAGTGGGGTGCTTGTCTTTGTTTTTAAAGTTTAATGTGCGGGAAATGACGTTATATAGCTCATATTTCTCTCTTGGTGATGTAAGACAGAAATTTTTGTGGTCGACTGTTCTCTCAGTTTTCACAATGATGTTCCCTCCCTCTCGAACCAGCCATGGCAGCATCTTGATTGCATTCAAACAGTGCTTCATAAATCCCCCCCCCCCCCCCACCCCTCCCCCCCCCCACACCCCCCCAAAAAAAAAAAAAAAAATTTTTTT
>VVHJ01034901.1:16629-32828 GCA_015107715.1 Tylochromis polylepis
AATCCCCCCCCCCCCCCCCAGACATTTCCCTCCTCAGCACTCCTAGAAATTAGAAGAATAAATTTGTTTGCTCATTGTCTTAGACTGCTAATTATTTAGCTGTCTGAGACAATGTCTGCCTTCAGATGTGTTCCTAAGACAAAGAGATGGGCCGGGCTTACGTGTAGGCTTACATTCATCTTAATGTGGTCAAATTTATTTTGCTTTTTTTTTATAGTTTACAGTGATCCATTTTGGCTACAGCACAATACATGCACATTTGATTACTGCAGTTAAATCAAGACTTGGTGTGGCCTTCTGTTTGTGAGATATAAAAGCGGGCCATATTTACATTTGCAAGAGTGAAACAGTCCTCAAGCTTTATTTTTTAAAGATGTTTTTGACTTTTGGTTATTTTGAAAAGGGATACTGGAAGTGTTACAGCAAGCTGACATCAGTGTGTTTGATGTCTGCTCTGACCTGATCTGCCTAATTTCACCAGAATACAAAATACCTTTCTTTTGCAAACGACTGGTGTTGAGGTTTCTGTTATAAAACATGTGGTTTACTGTAATAGTATTTATTTTTTCTGTGACCATATTATTAAGTTAGCAAATGAACAAAAGAAAATTTGCAAAACTCCACTGCACGTGTTTTCTGTGATAATGGGGGCATTAGGCTGGCTTGCTTGAACATATAATGTCTGCCGACAGTAGTGGTTTCTGTTATGAAGAATCTGTTTTGCCTTCATTATGCTCCCTATGGTTTTAGTGTCATCAAAACCAGCCGTAGGAGTACAGTTGCTAGTCCAGGTTATTTCAAGTGAGTAGGTTCATTCTAAAGAGAAATAAAGGCATTCACATCCATTATGGCCCTAGTCACTATTCTTTAGTGGATCAGTGATATTTTAGTTTCTTCTGTCTCTTCATTTTATTTTGAACTGGCTGATTGATGTAGAGATCAGGGCTCCATTGGGACCATACCTTTTGTTGCAGGACTCCTTTTTATTTTTGTTAGTGAAGAAATAGTTGTTCTTTATGATTCTTTGGGGTTTGAATGAATTATAGATCAGTAGAGTTAGGGTTATAGGTATAGGCAAACTATCGTACAGTACTGAATAGAGGTGGGACTCACCAGTCACCCTGCGATACGATATTTTCACAATACTTCACTCACGATATACTAATGCGATTTCTAACATTTTGCGATATGCTGAGTATTGTAATAACATATATTGCGATCTGTTTTATCTAATAAGACAAAGTTATTAGTTCAGCTATTTTTCTGCTGCAATATGAGATTGTCAAACATACAAACACTGTCACTGCCATAAATGATGCCATAAGACAGAGGCAGTCTGCTATCAGTCTGCGGTTGAATGGAGTCACGCTGGCAATTACATTCAATCTATTTCTGATAATAAAGCAATTAATTGCGATAAATTGTCAAAAATCACACATCTGTTGCTGTCTATATAGACAGAAATTCACATTTAACTATTACATTTGCACTCAGTAACCTTCCTGTGCTACAGGAATATAACCAGAATACAACCAGCTGGCAGCCAGTTGAGTTGAGTCCTCTTGTGTTGTGCTCTTTGACAAAGATTCATTCAAACGTATGGCAATCTGTCTGCATTTATAAATTAGACAGCAATAATTTGCAAACCTTCAACAACATCTCTGAGAGTGATTGCAGTCAGTCCAAGTCAGACTGCGACTGCAGAAAGTTTGCCTCCTATCAGGCGATAAGAGTACTGTAGGTACTCATTATTTTGTGACCAGTGTCAACTTATTTTCCTACCCAGTGATGAAAAGAAATCTTTCCATCTATAATCTATAATAAAGTTCAGAATACATTTCTGCATATAAGTGAAGGCATGTCATATTGTGCAGCATGTCCTACTTTTTTGTTTCCCATTACCACTACATCACATTTTCCCCTTCAGACAGCAGTAATATATGTTCGAACCATCTTGTTAAATTACAGTGCTTTTTTAAACCCTGGTTCTAATGCCGAGGCATCTATCAGCTAGCTTATGGGGACATTTCACAAAGTCTGCCTCTGACATGATCAGGGTGTAGCCCAGTTAAGACAGATGTTTTAGCTTTAAGGCCTTGATTTACTATAGTAAATATTATATTTTTTGTAACTGTGCCCAGTGGCTGAAGCCAATACCTGGAAAGAATAACGAACAAAAGGCCCCAGCCCTGCTTACTGTTGTTTAGGGCAGCATGCTTTAATCCCTAACTGGTCATAAAAGCAGTGGATTTGCCAAAGAGTTGTCCTTTCCGTCTTGAGTCTATTGTGTTGGAGAAAACAGGAGGAGAAGTCCAGTGAAAGTACAGTGAGAGGATGGGTCTAATTGTCAAGGTTCACAAAGGACAGAGTCAGCTATCTTGGCCTTTTCTTTACTCCTTATGAACTCCTTGTTTAAGGCACAAGATGCATAATTAGAGGCTCTCTTTGTGACTCATTTGCCTGGTACTTCCTCTAAACAGAATTAAGTCTTGCAGTTTGCGAATGAGGCAATCCAGAAGAAATGACAATGAAAAGGTTGAGCAAAAAATTACAGAAGGAGTAGAAAAAGAACGTAAAAGCTATGTGTCGAATCTCTAGGGTAGTTTTAGTTGATGATTTAAGCAATTCAGATGAATGCCTCTGCTGGCTGAGTAACTGAACAGATGCTAACAGTGAGAAATCAGTATTGGCTTTGATGGTTCTGAGTAGCTCTCCATTCCTCACAGACAGTGCTGTTTATTTAATTGAAGTGCTTCTGTCATTACCACAGGGTCACCGTCCCTGAACAACAGATGTTACAGTAACTAATGAGTAGCTGGGCTCAGTTTATGAGGTTAAAGTTGATGCCTTCAGCTCCCTCGTCTTGGTTGGCCCCTTTGCCTAACCACGCCCCTTCGTAAGGCACAAAGGGTCAACTTTAATCTTTTTGCACAGTTCCTTGTGCATGTATGTGTGTGTGTGAATAGGGTGTGTGTGTACCCCTGTGTCAGGTCTTGTCTCATTTTGAATAACCTTGACCACCTGCTCTATCAGCATATATGGTGGGGGATACATGTCACATCATAACTTAAAGCACAACGTCCAATCATTTTCATTTTTTCAGACATGTTCAGCTTGGCTAACTGCCAATTAAGCTGTCTTTTTTCCCCTTCGTCTCCACGCACTTTGCCCTGTATTTAAGCAGGGAAGCTGTCCAACTCACCTCTCACTCAATGTGGAAGCAGTAATCATACGTTCTGGCCTAGATATGCATAATCAAGTAAAAGTTTACTAGCAATCTAAGAAGAACCCCCCCCCCCCTTTTTTTTTAGGGACAATTACATTAAAATGATTGTGTTTCTGGCATTAGTAGGATATTTTAAGCTCCCATTAAGAAATACAGAACTGTGCAAAAGCATCCCTTATTTCATATTTTGCTTAGAAAGTGGGAAATGGATGTAGTGGTTTATTGAAACATGAGCAAACATACATGGAAATACAGCATAAAAGGCAAAAACAATTATAACAAGCTTGAAAGTAACTCTTTGGTACGACCAGCTTTATTCTTCAGCACAGCCTGAGCTCTCTTAGTTAAACTTGGTACTGTATGTTGGATCAAAATCTGACTTTTCTGCATTCATAATTACATCCATTTTCTCAAGATCTCCAACACTACTGGCTGAAATGCAGACCCAAACCATGAAAGAGTCTAGACTGTGTTTTACTGATGGATATTGATACTCACTGCTGTACCTCCCTCCTGACCTCCTCCGTACATACTGATGATGATGTGAACCAAAATTTTCAAATTTTGAATCATTATTTATAAGACCTTTTGCCACAGATTTTCAGTCCAGTTCTTGTGTAATTTGGCATACCTCAGCATTTTCTCACTGTTTCCCTTCCTTAAGTATGACTTCTTGAAAGCTGTCCTTGAGACCTGAGGCCATTTCAATAGTAGATGAATCAAGTGAAGGGCCAGATGCACCTCTCAGGTCCTGTGGCAGGTCTTTGCTGATTTTTTCCCCCCTATTTTTCGTGGACATGACTTTCAGATACTGTTGAAGATTTTTTTCCCCTTGTAGCTCTTTGGGAATCACATTTTTTTCACCTGGTATAAAAAATATTATTTTATGCCTGTCATCTTTGACATTTTCTGTAAATTCATCTAAAGAAATGTGGATGTATTATGAGTTTTGCAACAGGATACGGGTACCAAAATGCCCAAACATGCAATTTAAAATCACTTCTTTCCTAACTTGTATATTATGTGTAGAGTCAGCATATAAAGACTGGGCTGAAAAGGAGTGAAAAAGCAGCCAATGTCAAAAAAAGAAAAAAAAAAAAGAAAGATCTTTAGAAAGCCTGGAGATCTACTGCTCAAGATCACTTTGAAAATGTACAAGTCTGAATCCTTGGAAGCAAAATATAAAAAAAAAATGAGAGGTGGCTGGATACATTTGGACACTACTATATAAATGTGATAATGTACTAATTGTATAAAACCAGTGAAACAACTGGTTTGTGTCAGTAATATTCCTCTGTTTATCTTTAACAGCATGTAATTACTTTCCTGGTGGTTTCAAGGCCGACACAAAAACCTGCCAAAACATGTTAATCTCCGTGTGGTCCCACTGACTCAGAGAGACCCCCATTGAAGGCACACACAGGAACGTTTTTTTATTACCAAATCCAAGCAGTGAAACAATGAACCACACTGATGCAAATGGAAGATTAACACAATCTTACGCCACGAAAATGGATTGATTAGAGGACTGTCTTCGAAGGAGGTCTCAGGACTCAAAACTAACAAGCCTACAAAATGTTCTAAACACTCATGGGAATTGTTGCCGGAAAACTGCATTTTAATGTCTTCTTGTTAAGAGTGTCTGAATTTCTGTTTTCAATTTTCTGCAGGTCTCGGACATGTGAGTAACATGAGTGGTACAGTTCGTCAGATTAAACTAATTGATGATCCAGATACTCCGTACTTCCTGCGAGTGGACTGGGCCATAGACCTAGGTGCTGGTTTCACATTAGCTCTTACTAATGGCAGCTCAGCATGGATTGGAGAAGGTAAATATTTAAGATGTAAGAAGAATAGTTTAGAATAGTTGGAAATTACCTTAATTTTAGGCTTATGTGTAATAGAAAGACTTTCATTTTTTTCTAATTACCTAGTCTGAGTGGTTACCAGGGCGGCTATTCATCAGGCTACCATTCAAAGCTGTCCAAGCTGTCTAGGCACCTGGCTGACCCCCTTATCATAGTGTTATAACTGTTGGTCTTTTAACAAGACGGACAGCCGTGACCTCGTTTCATCATCCTTCTTCACTCCTACGCTGCAGCTTACAGGTGTATAAAGCAGATTAAAATCTACAAGGCTCGTCTTTGTATATAGTAAGCCACTACTGAGTGTCTGTGTGTGCCTGTGTGTGTCTGTACATGAATGCCCATACTCTGGAAGGACATCTGGAACATAACTGCTCTCCAGTTTTCCATTGCTGTCCATCTGGAGAGTTGACAGGTGGAGATGAGCTTGTGACAGCTACGTGCAGGCTTCTAGCTCGTCAGTATTTCTCTGTTTCATGTGCTAATTGGGACTTTCAAGCCAACGTTAGCAGCTGTGCAACAGCTGATGACAGTCCCCTTGGTTTCTATGCATGCTTTCTTTCAAATCCGCTTTCACGTGCATTCATGGGTTTGTACATAATAAACATTTACACTTCTTATTCTGTAATCTGCTCCTTCCCCTCTGTCCAGTTTCTGTCAGGTGTATAGCTTTGAAAATAATTTTTAAAAAATGAGAAAAATGCCTTTAAAAGAAAATAAGATGTTTGAGCAATGCTTTTTTTTTGTCAGTTTCAGAGGATGATATGACAAGGGAAGCCAATGACATAGGAGTTCCAAGAGAGCGATATGTTGAGGATCTTCTTCAAGCACTAACAAAAAGTGGAGAAGGAAGAAACGAAGACAAGGAGATGTATACTTTTGGCCTCTCTCCTGATCGCCATTGTCTCTTGTATGAGAAGACTTGTAATGATATTTTGGTGAGCAAAGGTTTTGGGTGGGTTTGTACAGTATTACTATAATAATCATTCGTTATGTTTAGCACTTTATGTTACAAAGTGCTAAACATAGAAAATGAAGCAACTAGATCATTAAATAAATAAGCACGTAACCAGGTTAGAGTTAAATGAGGAAAAGGTTTTTGTAAAAAAGTACGCATTAAAAACAATGTTGAGTCACCAATAAACTAATAAGAATTTAGTGGTCAAGGTCACACTGACCTTTACAAAACCTGTTTATGGCAACATTGAAGACAATAACGTAAACTGCAAGTTGACTAGTTGGCAGAGGATTACAGCAAACACTCAAGCAATGTCAAGCAATCAAATTAAGCAATATGGACGATAGCACGTAGGTTTTTGAAAAGACAGCTGATGCTTTGCATGTTACATAGGAGAAGGGTCCTAGCCTGTCTTGTTATTAGATCTTGGGTCTTGCCTTACATATATGATAGGTTTTACAAAATGAATGTTACAACTCACAGCAAGCTCTTTCAAGGCTGTGTCTCCACCTCTTAAGAGACTATTGATGAAGCAGCAGCATTTTTGGCACATAGGAAAGATAGACATGAGTATTGTGATGTCCCTTGTTAGTTTTTGAAATCTTTTATTCAGTCTCAGATTGAATGTTCTCGCTGTTGCCATCTTGTGATAAGGGAGGGATGAACAGGATATTTACTGGCTAAGGACCAAAGAGCATAGCCTCATCCTTAAATATAAGCTTCTGTGGAATTGAAAGACTTTTTGCAACCACAGGAAACACCCCCTGGTGGCCAATCAAATGGATGCTGGTTTAAGACTTTTCCGTGTTGGCTTCACTTTTTAAAGCAAGTGTTACACTAAACCACCCTTCTTTCTGTGAAAGCAAGTAAAAAGAGAGCTTGTTTTGAATGACAACTGATGTGATGTCAGTCTTTTATGTAGTCCTCCTGACGTGAGTGTACATATTTTAATGCAGGGTTGTTTTCAGCCTAAATATTCATAACAAATGAAAAGAAAATGCTGCTGTTTCGTGCTTTGCATGGATGTGGCACAAGTTTAAAAAGTGCAGCAGTTGTAATTTTCCTTGCTTGTAGCTTTGAAACAGAGGCCTCAGTGATGGGTCTCAATGATAGGCCCCGATCTTTTGGATCAGTGACACAATGTGTACTGAGTAAAACATGATGTATTATCAGTATTTCATCTTCCACAACATCGTGGACTCCCCTCTTGTTGCTGTTCCCTGAGGACATCTAACGACACACAACAAAATCGAAAGGAAGTCTTCTTGATTTTTTCTTTTTTTTTTCTTTTTGGTTTTTACAAGGGACCGTTGAAAAGATAAGGTTTATAGTTTCCCCACATTAAAGGAGAATTAGAAAGGCTTGGTGGCCTTCAGGCTACAGACAGGAAGTATTCAGTGCAGTTTGTTACCAGTCATCCAAAGGTAGTGTTATTAGTTAGTGGTCTAATAGCTGTAGCTTGAAAATGAGAAAAAGGCTGCTGACTAAAGGTTTGTTACAAGGAAAGATAACGTTGGCTTGCACTGTTGTAATGTTAAGTTTATGCAACAGTCACTGAGAAATACTGAAAAACTTCAGAAACACGTGTTGTATGCTTTGCTCAGGCAGACAGGAATGACACGCTTGATGAAGCACAGGCCAGGGCGGTTGATTTTGATGTTATTTTTTTCAAATTGTGAGACGGTGCCTCTGAGGAGGAGGTTGCTTTGGGATCTTGTAATCCTGTGCTGGCAGAGGAAGAACCCCAGGAGGTTAGGAACACTGTAGTAACCATAAAACCCAGATTTATGGAGAGGGCCATCCTCATCCAGCCATTTTAAAAGACACTTGATTAGACCCCTTTTCTTTCTTCAGATCCTCTTGGCTTTCTTTATCTCTATTATTGTGGGCAATGGGGCCTTTGCATGCACGTGTCCATGTCCAGACATGTGCAGACATACTGTTGGTTATAAAAAAAAGGCTCGGAGGCCATCAGCCTTCGGGTTCCACACTTGACAAAGCTGTTGAGCGAATGTTCACTCTTTCAGACACAGAAACACAGATGTAGCTCAGTTTTAAAAACAAAAAGAAAAACATAATTAACAATGTCTTGCTTATTATTATTGTGGATGTAGTAAGGATGCTAAGTCCTACAATAACGTTTCAGCTCTTCAAGAAACTTAAAGAGGTCCAGTCGCTTTTCTTTACCATGACCTGGATGACTGAGAACATACACAGACATACATCCTACAATACATTACTATGTTAACAGCAATTTACACGTATTTTAAAATACCTTGATTATTATAACATCTTATGCTCTCTATTAAAAATGCTTCATTACACTTCATTAAATCACCAGCTTTTTTCAAACATGAGCTCACAACAGTTTTGGGTAATTCAGATTGGGACGTTGTTTAGAGATGGAGGTGAGGGAGCTGCTGTATATGATCTACATCCGGTATTTGTTCCCTCTGCATCTGCAGAGGAGAAAAATTCAGTGCTGGATTGCAGGTGTGAAAACAGCTACTGGAACTCATTCATTTATCACGAGGGACCCATTCTTGCTGGACCACAGAAAATGATCGGCAGTTGCCTAAAACTGCGCAGTCCTCTGTATGCTTGTAAAAAATTATTATCAATTTTCCATTGTTGCAGTTATCTTCACGATGTACAGAATGTGTGTGGTAGAAAAATAACCTTCTGAATCCATCATGGCCGAATTTTTTATGAAGTGCAGATTCCCATTTTATTCTTGCGCCTTCTATCCATAGTATTTGTTTCTTCAACTGTCCTCGTACTGCCCCCCTTATTTACATGTCAGAGGTTAAAAGGTTTAACATATTTCTCGAGGCTAATTTGAGGGTGCAAGTTTCCTTTAGAAAGAAAAGAAAAGAAGGCAGAGACACAACAGGTGGTAGACTTGACATGACGTTAATATTTTATGATTATGACCTCAGACGCTCTAATGATGAATACAGTCGGCTGTTTCATGTTAAACTACAGCTAAGCAGGTGTTTTACACAAATAAGTTAGACATAATCTCCTCCTTAATGTCTGTTTAAGTACACATCTGTCAAAAATCCAGCACTGAACTCTAACTTAAATCTTCTGCAAATTTGTGGTGTTAAATCCACAAGCCTAAGATTTTGGATAGGTCACTTGTTAATTTACTGTCATACTGTCATCTAAGAGTGTGTGTATGGATGGATGAATGGATGGATGGAGATTTTTTTAATATTAATACTTTTTTTTATTTTTAAGATTTTAGTGTATTTTCTATCTGCCTGAGTCAGTTGTATTTCTGTGCTACAGTAAGGTGTTTCCATTTTTTATATTGGTCTCTTCATAGCCTCTATTTCTTTGTCATAAGAAGCTACATTTTTTAACGACTAACTCAGTTACTAAGTTACTCATTCTCCACGCAAAGACATTTTCTCACTATACACTTGTAGATGCAGTGAGAATTTACAACTAGGAGTGTGGGTTACATATAGTAGTAGTGTAGTAGTTTTCAATGCAGTTCAATTTCATGAAACAGGATAGAAGATAAACTGTGGAAGAGAGCCAGAGATTCATAATAACTAATGGTTAAATGCAAAATGGTGCCTAAACATATAGTAAGTGAAAAGAGGTGAGTGAAGAAGAAGCACTCAGTGGCATCGTGGGAAGCCCCCAGCAAGCTAAACCCACTGCAACACAACTAAGGGAGAATTCAGGGTCACTTGATCCAGCCCTAACTATATGCTTTATCAAAAAGGAAAGTTTGAAACCTAATCTCGAAGTAGAGAGGCTTCTTGAAGGAAATGCAAAGCTCTTCTTTGGAGGTTGGCTGTCTTTTGTTCTGTTCTCTGCCGACATGATCTCACACTGCTCTGGGGAGGCCAATCAATTACTGATGGTCCTCTACTGTGGCAGTGTGTTTGGGATCATTCTCATGCTGAAAAAATGAAGCTGTTGCTAATCAGGTGGTTTACAGATGTGTGCACGGTGAATCAAAATCTCACAATATTTTTCAGTGTTCCTCAACACCACTGGCTGAAATGTTGCCCCAAACCGTGACAGAGCCTCCACCATGTTTTACGGATGGCTGTCGACACTGGATGTTGTACCTCTCTCTTGATCTCCTCTTTATATATTGACATTTTGAACTATAAATGTCACTCCATAACATCGTTGCTGATTATCTGTGCAGTTCTTGTGTAATTTGGCATACCTCAGCTTTTTCTCCATTTCCCTGCCTTAAGAATGAGACCACTGAGACCATTTATAAACAGGCTTCAGTGAACAGTGGATGGATTAACAGGCGGGCCAAATGCATCTTTCAGTCCCTGTGTCAGATCTCCACTGGATTTAAAAAAAAAAAAATTATTTCTTAAGGACATGAATTTCAGATACTGTTAATTTGCTGTAGATAGTTTTTTTAGGCCTGCCACTTCTTCTTTTGTCCTCCACAGACGTAGCTGTAAGCTTCTCACTGACAAAAAATACATAACAATAATAATAATAAAAATACTAAAAATCTTGAACGTAAAGCCAAGGACAACTTAAGACAAGCAAACAAACAGCTGTGTAAACATTGCTAATGAATGGCTGATTAACTATGGAAGAATTACTGGAGGTCACTTGTTAATTTAGTGTTATCTTTTTTATCTGTAAAGTTTTCACTTTTGGCCCTTTATAGGATCTTCTTTCTAATTCGGAATTCAGATTTTCATTCCAAGTACCCAGCTCTTAAAAAAATGATCATGCACATGATTTGCTGACAATTTTAATCTGTCATGTTCAAGAACATAATGGATAAATTTATACTCAAGAATAAGAGAACTTAGGCTCCTCCAGTGAAATTTGTGGTCGGTGTCAAGCTGCACAGCTGGAATCCCCAGTGAACTACATGATAACTTTTATTTGACAAATTTAAAACATAGACACATCTGTGTCTCATTCGTTCGCTTGTGGCTTCAATCATCTTCTGTTAGCTGTCAAGAATTACAGTCCAAATCCTGGTGCTTCGAGGCTGGTGCTGAAATACGACCTAAAGTGAAAGTGACGGGTTTTAGAAAATCACAGGAAGCCCCTGGATAACTGATAAAGTTTAAAAACAAACACACAAAAAAACCAAACAAAAACTGCACTGATTCAAACACCAATAGCAAAAATGAGGACAAGCTGGTTGCATCTTTAGCTTTTGCAGTCCCATTGAAGTCTAGGAAATTGTGGCACAGCTGGAAACCAGATTTGAACACTAACCACACAGAAGAGTCTGATCCACCAACACGTTTCTCCTGCTGGTGCCACCTGCAGCTTTCTACAATAGTAGTCAGATTTTTAGTTGTAGCCTCTACAATTTGAATGACAATCAGTGCTTAGAATGACTGTTGTTCCTGTTCTGCTTCAAACCGAAGTGACCATTAAGGATTTTCCCATGGTATCTGCACTCCAGTTAGTTCAGCGCCACATCGTCCTTGCTGCATATGTGAAAGCGTGTCTTATCGGGGATGGACTCATTGCTTTCGCCCCTCACTTCCTGCACTCTATCTGGCCTCACGCCTCTGCAGAGCGGATAAGGGAACTGATGGGACAAACTGATCTCTGCTTCGATGCCCACACGTCAGTGTCCATGCCCACTCTTGTACACTGTCTCTTTGTATCATGTGCTCAGTGTTCACCCACTCACTTCCTTGGTCCCTAAGACACAATAGTTATTTCCAGATAGAACACGAAAAAAAAAACTTTTATCAGGGACATGTTCACAATGTTTTCACTATGATTTAAATGAACATGAGTGCATTTGCCTGGCATTGCATTTTTTCATATCATTGATCACTAGTTCTTAAAGCAAGTTATTCTTTTATCCTTAGCCATATTACCTTTTAGATCTCCAGCGGTGTGCCAGATGTAGTGACATGGAAGGCTTTCAGTCCTCTGTGGCCACAGTGTTCTATGGTATCATTTTCACTGGGACTGTGTTCTTCTGGCTTTGTCCTCGACACCTATGTCAACATTTGACCTTATGGTCTGGCTTGCAAGCTGGAGACACACCACACTCACACACACTAGCATAAACAAACAGTTAGACCACACACACTGGACCACATTGAAATGTTGGACAAATTTGCATACATAGAAGAAGATTTTACATCCACCGTATGTAGAGTTTTCATCGCTTGCAACGTCAGAAGAAACTAGCTGTATGAGGCATCTCATTTCATTTTAGTGAATTTATCCGTGTCTCTCTGTCCAGAAAGTTAAGTGTTATAAGACGTATATTGAATATTGTTAGAGGCTGAAACAACTGCTGTGAGCAGTTTGCTTATTTTAGTGTTGTTTCAGTTCAGCAACAGTCAAAAAAAATGTGGTAGTGGGTTGTGCATCACAGACGAAAAGTCTGACCTCCCACATCTTTGCAGTGGCTGGCAGCAGTGTGCACACTGACCTTTAACTTTATCTCTGTTTCCCAGGAGAGGAGCCCAAGCTCAAGAAAATGAGAAAAAAAAAGCACTTCTAGTCCATTGCTGTGTTATAACGTTGATCACATACGGAAACATTTATTTCTATCTGTCACTGATATCTAGATATTTGTATCCTGCTTGCTTGCATTTTCATATTTATACCTCTGTTTAGTGTACAATACTCCTTATTGCTTCCACAGAGTAATGTTAAATATTTGGTGATGTGTTTACTGCAGTGGGTCTTCTCGGATAACCTTTGACTAAAGACAGTTAAAAAGCACTACCTTTGGTATTTTAAAAAAAGGAGGAGAATAAATAAACAGCAGCAGAGTTCCATTTCTAAAGTTAATCCCGTAAATAAAGGTTGTTCTTCCAGCACTTTAGATGTCTCTGTCTAGTGTCTTATTAGGGTAATACAGTGTTGACATGTTGGTTAGGAAGATTTGTGAGTCCGCGTCTAAAACATTGAAGATAAAGTTTAGCATTATTATAGATTGAGAGAAGATCTAGGGAACAACATTCTTCAGCATAACATAACACAACATAGAAATATTAGAGTACTCAACAGAGCCTTTATATTATCTGTTATCATGGAGCTGATTTATTGCAGGAGCCTTTGCTCTAGAAGGGAGCTCAGCAGAGATTAAGACAGAGATTGTAAGAAGTCAAGGAGGAGTTTGATCTTTTCTCAAACTTCCCTTTCTGTCTTTACTTGTTGTCAGAAGTTTACACAGTCATCATGGGCATGAATGTCATGGTAATTCTGGGCTTTGAATGATTTCTTCGAACTCTTCTTTTTCCACATCACAATAAATAATATGTACATACAATTGTTTGAAATGATGATCTTGGAATCTGCAGTTGTTCAAAATTGACTCCAGTAAGCTTCTCAGATGGTCTGCCAAAGCCCCAACTGTATGCCTATTGAAAATGTGTGGACTAGGCTTAAAGGCTGGGCCAATGCAAGGAAACAAACCAATTTAAATGACGTGTACTAATTCTGCCAAGAATAGTGGTCAAACATCCAGCCAGAATTATGCCAGAAACTTGTTGATGGCTACCAAAAGCATCTGGTCAATGTGCAACTTGCTAAGGGACTTTGTGTAGATTAGAGACAATCCAAAATAAATTCAAGCTTGTGTGCTCAATTCTTGTTTTTTAGAGTCATTGAAAATGTATGCTGTACATTCATTCTAGCCTGGAAAAAGAACACTTCAAAGAAATCATTAAAAGCCCAAAATTACCATGATATTCATGCCCATGATGCCCATGAGTGTAAACTTTTGACCATGACTGCATGTACCCTGTCATACTATACAAGTTGGTACATCTTCACACTGGATCTTGATCACTTCCCTCTATTAACATTCACATTTATGGCAGAAATGTCCCATTCTTAATCTATCTACACACATCTCACTGTTTCATATTAACAGTGGACCTTATCTTACACAATAACTGAATCACAGGTATCTCAACTTGTTGATAAATTCTAATGCTCACACAAGTTCCCCCTGCTAGAAGAGGCTGCACTGGGTCACTGGTGTTGCTCCACTTTTTTACGAGTTCCTGGGAATAGTATCCGGGTGGTCTTCTCTGAGTCCTGATTCCATTCAGCTGGCTTTTGTTGTGATCAGTCTGAGCACTGTCGGCGTGGACACTGAAGAAGCTGAATATTTGGAGGACAACTTTACCCCCAAAAACTTGTGCAAGTTATCACTCTATAATAAATGTATTGCCTAATGATACTGAAAGAGCTCCTTATGTTTGGACAGTCACCAGTAATACAGAATACAAGTGTAAAGTTGAACAAGATTTCGAAATCTAATAGTTTAATGATAGTTTAATCTAATAGTGCAGTCACAGAACCAGATGGTTTGACAGTGCTTGAGCTTATGCCAGCTATCACAGGACGAGAGGGAGGGTCCACCCTGGGCAAGTGTCGCCAGTCCATTGCAGGCAGGAAACAGCTGTACGTTAACATAGTCTGGAAATCAGCATCTACCAGACCACGCAGAGACCAGAGGAGAGCAGTGTGCCAAGTGTGAGCTGCCACAGCCTATAACAAGCCAAACAAATTACCAACTAAGAAGCAGGCGGGGTAAACGGAGCTCCATGCCTACACTCAGCTGGCTACATACTTCCGCCACTGATTTTTTTGTTGGTCATCAATCTCCCTGTAGTCTTTTCCATATTTGGGAAGTTTTGCAGACTGATGGAGCCTTGATATGGATGTGCAGAGACAAACACATCCCTTCCAAGTCCAAGGTCCAAAACTGAGAAAAATGTAGTGTATTGGGGCCAGTGTTAAGTTAGACTATATGAACCATAGTGCTAAATTTTGCTTCAGTGGTCACAGGTTTTCTACATTTTCTCTCCTATGAGAGAAAATGCCAATTTAATTATGTTGTAGTTGAAATAAGTGCATTTAATTATGCTCTGTTTGTTTTTGAACACGGAAATATTCTACTGTTGCTGTTATCGATAGGTGATACACGCTGGGATCAATTTATATTTCAGTGATATTTCACTGGAGTGTACTCACTGCTGTTCCTGTCATGTTTTAATGTATAACGTCTGTGTTTTGGTTATTTTATGAAAGGGCCTCTGCTTTGATGTTATACTTCCTGCTTTAAAAAGTAGTCCAGAGGGTTTGACTCTGAAGTGAGATGGGTCAGTGAGGAAAGTTGAGTCCTCTTGTTTGCATGCATTCCTGTTCAGATGGTCAAGCAGAAAATGCAATATTTTTAGTGTTTAGCCATAAACAGCTGCAGTTTTTTTTTTTTTTACACTACTAGGTCACGGATAAGAAAACTGATCAGTTTCATTTGTAAGCAATTTACCACCCAGAATTTAATCAAGCAACAGAATTCATTTCACTTTGGTTTGGCAACAAACTAAAGCAATTCCTACATGTTCTTGGAACATGTAGCAATGGGACAGAGTCAGAGCTGATCACACTGCGTGCTATTAAGTGTTTATTATTATTATAAATTAATGTTTTTCTGCCGCATTAGGCCTAGTTGCTCGCCTTATTTGCAGCACCATCCATCCAGCCATCTTCTTCCGCTTATCCAGGGCCAGGTCACGAGGGCAGCAGCCTAAGCAGAGAAGCCCAGACCTCCCTCTCCCCCGGCCACCTCCTCCAGCTTGTCCGGGGGAACACCAAGGCGTTCCCAGGCCAGCCGAGAGATATAATCTCTCCAGCGTGTCCTGGGTCTGCCCCGGGGCCTCCTCCCGGTGGGACATGCCCGGAACACCTCACCCAGGAGGCGCCCAGGAGGCATCCTGGTCAGATGCCCGAACCACCTCAACTGGCTCCTTTCGATGTGGAGGAGCAGCGGCTCTACTCTGAGCCCCTCCTGGATGGCTGAACTTCTCACCCTATCTCTAAGGGAGACGCCAGCCACCCTCGTTCTTTCGGTCACTACCCACAGCTCGTGACCATAGGTGAGGGTGGGGACGTAGATCGACCGGTAAATCGAGAGCTTCGCTTTTACACTCAGCACGCGCTTCACCACAACAGACCGGTACAGCGTCTGCATCACTGCAGCCGCAGCACCAATCCGTCTGTCGACCTCCCGCTCCCTTCTCCCGTCACTCGTGAACAAGACCCCGAGATACTTAAACTCCTCCACTTGGGGCAAGGACTCGTCCCTGACCCGGAGTGGGCACTCCACCCTTTTCCGGCTGAGGACCATGGCCTCGGATTTGGAGGT
>VVHJ01034903.1:8373-21847 GCA_015107715.1 Tylochromis polylepis
AGAAAAAAAAAAAAAGAAATAAAAAAAAAAAAAAATTTTTAAAAAAAAAAAAAAAAAAAAAAAAAATCCAACACATTAAAAAGTGATCTTTGGGAAAATCTGATGTCTTTAAAACTGATAAAGGAACAACTTTAGCATAGCCTAAAGCGTAAGCAAGTCAGACTTTGAAGTATGGTTGGGGAGAAAACCCAAAAAAATCAAGGCAAACGACAGAAGCACACCTGAAAATAGGATGTCAACAGGCTTAGGGGCTCATGGAGGAACACGATAAAAGAGTGTATGACAGAGCGAAGGAGTGAAAAAAGAACCGTATGACAGAGGCAGGCAGACAGAGGAATGCAACAAGCACAGAACTGCTGCACTCCCAAGTTCACGAGTGCAGCTTTGACAAGCATTTAGGTTTTCTTGTTTCATAGATGAAACCATGAAAAGCTCTTTTTCAGGCCCGGACTGAAATGGGGATTAGACAGGGGAGTGAAAGACAGAAACATTCCTTTACACATCTTCTACAGTTTCCTGTCAGAGCATTACAATGAAGCTGCTCCCATATGGGCAATATGCCAGAATTTTGAATTCTAGAGGCCTGTGGAAATCTTAACACTATACATGTTCTATGGCTTTGTTAAGGTAAATAAATGCCTTAAATTCTTCTTTCAACACACTTATATCTAATCCGGTTCTACTTTCTCAACACTAAGCGGCAACCATAACTTGCTTTTTGGTGTCATATGCATATCTTTCCTTTAAAAAGAAAAATACTCAAGACTTGGTTTTTAGCATCAGAGTTGCAGATTAGTTCGAAATTCTCATGGATGTGATTTACATTACAGCTATAGATAACAGTAATTTGCTGCAGTTCTCACTCATCAGTGACGAATGCTTGGATTTTTTTTTTTCTTTTTCTTTTTAGCAGAACATAAATTCTCTAACGACACATAATCTGCCCACTGCCCCGTAAGCAGTTAGGGAACTAATGATTTTTTCACATCATTAAGCTTGTGCCAACACTTAGAGGGTCATTGTGTTACCAGTCAGCCTTGCACTGTCTTGCTAACAAGTGCTACCCCATGACAAAGTCAATAGTATTTGGAGCTTTCAGCCATTAGCAGAGGAATGTTGCTCAAGTTTATTACTTTATTTCTAGTAGTTCTAGTTTGGCAGAGATCAAGTGGCCAGGTCTGACTCAGTTCTTCAAATTTTAATTATTATCAAGGTCTGGACACTGGTAAAACCTCTTCTTTATGTGCAAACACTGCAGCTAGTGGTCAACATTCAACATATTTTTTATTGAATTTATTGAAACCACTTAGACCAAAGTTTACTTTAAAGCTATACAACAAAATGTATTGCATTGTACTTGGTTAAATCATTTCAAGTACCTTGCTAAAACCTAAATGCAGTATTTGACTCACCGCTGACCACGCTTGCACAGGAAGGTTTAGATCTTAAACTAATTAAGTCTATGTTTAGGTTCTATAAAACAGGCTACCAGTAAACTAGACGGATCTTCAACATCTTTGTGTGCCACTAACATCCTGTAGATCCAATGAGTCAGTTTCCTAAAATCCCCTGTTTTTCCCAACAGGCACAAGCACAGCTGGAATGATTCTTCAGTCATTATGTGTAAATTATCAAGGCCCACGCTGCTTTGCAAAATGCAGGAGATGTGTGACATCACTGATGGTGGCCTATATAGAACAATGACTTGGTGGCCTGGTTCCTGATTGTGGAAAATGGAGTGACATGGTGGTTTGACAGCTCAGCCTGCTTGGAGGCGAGGAGGAAAGTAGAAACCACAGACTTAATAGCGCTGACATTCCCTAAACATCTTCATCTTTGCCTTGGAATTTGGTTGCTTTCCAGTGGTTTGTGTGCTGAATGTGAATTTTTCCCATCAGGCTTTGTTTGTGGTCTGCTTCCTGGCTGCTTTATTTGAATTTCTTTTATCGCTTCTTTCCTGCCATGTGACTTACATGTTTCTGTTTGTTTGCTTTTCAGTCGCTCTGTCTGGTCGTCAGTTAGCCGTGTCTATCTGTCTGTTGTCAAGACAATTTACTGACTCACAGTGACTAAGAGAGGCCTGAAGTGCTAGCCTGTCCTGACCTGACTTCAAAATAGACAGCTTGGCACGCACACCATGCACAGACAACATCGCCAAAACAGGGCTTTCCTTGTACAGCTTTGGTTCACATGTCAAATCCTCTTTCAGATCAGGCTTTTAATATGACTCACTGGTTAATAGATGTATGAGAACTTTATTGAAGCCCAGAGCCATCTTTATAATGTGTCTGAATGTGAGTTAACAGGAGCACATCAGAATTTAGATCTCTTCTCCTATGAAAATGTCTACGTGCTGTGAGTGTATGTGGAAGCGGCCACACCACATAACCAATAGCTTGCACTCTTTAAATCAGTTAACATGACATTTTTACCAAATGACAGATGATGATACCCTATATCTTGATTTATATTGAATGTAGACAAATAACACAAAAAGATATAGACAGAGATACAACTCTAAGCTAACCACTCTTAGACAATAAATGAAACAAGCCAGTGTTTGAGTATCCAGGCAAGTATGGATCTGCTCTTTAGGAGCCCAGATTTGTTGGCCAGTTTCCCAGCCAAAGGCAAAGGAAGGAAAGGGAAGAGTGTGTGAGGGAGGCATGGGGCAAGGAGAGAGGGAGGAGAGAGATATGTGAGAACCAAAGGGAGAAACTGAGAGGGTTGTTTGTGCTGTGATCTGATGACTGAGGCAGAGAATGTCAGTCATATTTTTTCCAAGCAGAGATCTATAATCAGATCACCAAATATTTAATGTCTAACTGAGTCATTACTGGGGATTAAAGAAGACCTGATTGAGGCTTTGACAACCTTTTTTATTAGGCTTTAGAAAATGGTTAGATGGGAGTCTCAGGGGTATGTGCTTATAGGGCTTAAGCTAATGTCTGATGTTTTTTGTGAAGGTCTTTGTATCATAGTAGCAGAAAGAAATGACCTGCATTAAATAAAAGAATAACAATTAAAGAGTTTCATCATATGTTACATTCAGCAATCTGTGTTAACTTTTCTTCTAGTGTGATTGCTGCAGTATTTCACAGGATGCAAAGGTAGATTTGATGATTATGCATGGATGGATAAGGAAGGAAAACTTTATTGAGCCCAAAGGGAAAATCGTTCTCTTGCTTTAATCCATCCTAAGTGTGTTCAGTATAAATTGTACAGAAGGAGACTGTAAGAACAAAGGTTGTACATTAGCTGGCAGCAATGCCACTGCAATCTACTAATTGTAAGATTGGTAGTTGCCAGTATGCCTGGCTGCTCCTTGGGCAAGATGCTGACTCTTGATGTGTTCATCACAGTGTCAACGTTAGATAGAAAACACTTAGCTGTTGAAAAAAGTGCTTGTGTGAATGGGTGAATGAGACATGTATAAAGTGCTTTGAGTACTCAACTAGAGTAACTCTAATGCCAAAGATGTTGATGTGTAAATAGTCTCAAAACTTTCAAAAACCCCCCACAAAAGTTATAGCAGGGCTTTTGGTTTTCTGTTTGTTTCCCAATCCTTTTGCTGGGAGCGGGAATTTTTTCTACACTTTTAAAATAAAATCAACTTAATAATAAAAACATTTGAAACATTTTAACATTTTAAAACTTTTCTAGCTTTCACTTTCACACTCTGAAACTTAGTGTCTTACAAATACACCTTGTTTCACCTTTCAAAAACGACTAGCCAAATAGTACTATATTGTGAAAATGAAAGCTTGCCAATACTAAAGCTACTTTTTGGGGCTTACCAGATGCCTGTAAAATTTCTAGCCTTTCAAAAACAAAAGTTGCCATTAAAATGAACAATACACACCCGTTTCTCTCTCTTTATCTAGTAGTTGTATTACGGACAACCTACGCTTTGCTCCAAATACTTCCTCCAAAAAGCTATTTTTAGCTTCTAATGCGTCTTCATATGTTCTGTTAGCTATTGGCTGTTGACATTTCAACCGCAGCAGGTACACTGGCACGTTTAAAATTTCCTACTTCTAAGCTTAAAGTCACTATCTAATCATCAGCTTTTTTTTTCCGCTTTTTTCTTTTTTCATGCACTCTTATTATTTTTAGTGAATCTCTGTTTTCTAATCATCTCTGCTTTCTGTTTTCCTTCTGTGCGCTCACCATTCTTTATTTGCATATATTTTCTTAGCCGCATCACTTACCCACCCTCATGTATCTGACTCAGTCCTGGCTGGATATGTTCTAGCTCTTGTTGCTTTGACAGGGCCCAACAACAAAAAGTCAGCCTCTATCTGTCAGCTTCTCTGCCTCAGCAGCAAAGGCCAGAGGGGAACTGGCTGCTTTGTTTGTTCTTTCACCATCAAGAGACAGTCCTGCCACAAACGGAAGGTTGCAAGTGTATAGTAGTCAAGCCATGAGCACACTCTGGCACACAAGCACAAATACCTGTGCTCAAGTATATTCGTGCACCCCTCTTTTTTGCCCATTTGTTTTGAAGGTCTTTGCACCTTCAGAACAAATGGGCCTCCTTTTTCCTTGCTTTTCAGATATTTTGCCTGTTTCGTGCATTTCTAAGCTAAATATAAAACTGATTGTATATGAACAGCATATCCACACTTTTCTAAAGGTTTTAGTCCTTTTCTCATATGTGAAATATGTGAATAAAGCACACTCCTCTAGAGCTCGGGAACAAGATGCTATACAAAACTGACATCTTTTTACCTTAAAACAACATATGATAAGCAAACTATAAAACAGCTTATTTACACATTCAATGGTGATAGCTCTAAAAAAAAATGTAGGCAAAGGAAAAAGTTTGTTTTTGTTCACAAAAGTGTACAAATTAAAATAGCTAATAAAAAGAAATCTGTACCGTTTGGCATAAGTGTTAGTTTGCATATGCAATACTTGATAAGATGTGGTAAATGCAGTGCAGTAGATTCTAATTTTTGATGCTTGAGTGGTGATTTGTGTTTTATGTTTGTGTATGAGTTGGAAGAGAAAGACAGGCGCTCGGTCTAGAAAACATTAGCACAAACTTTAGTTCTTGTAAAAATGTGTTTCCATCTGTTTGTGTTGAATCTTATCACATGATCCTTCTTTCCAGACAAACAGATGATAGACTGGGCGTGTTAAGTCTCTGATGACGCTCCTAGATTCATATTTAAGTTTGAGAAGTATGCCCTGGTGATATGATGGGCAAGCTTTACTATGTGGTGCACGTCCTTGCATTCCACACAGTCTTGGCTCTAGGTGACAGTAGTGTTTATAGCACTTCAGTAGAAGTTGATAAAAACCCACTGACGTAGATTGATCTAGCTCAGCTTCCTGAGAAAGTTTGTTGATTTTATTGGATGTTTCAGTGCTTTGTCATCAAGTCTCCCGGAAACCTAATGTTCACATATTCAGCATCCTAATCCAACTGCAGTCATAATAGCTTTTATTAATATAAATAATATTGAACAGGGGCCCAAAAGTAGATGGATAATTGATTGAGAAGCAGTTTCATGGCCAGGGGAGACGTGCTCCCTGCTTTTTTTCATGCCGAATCAAATGAAAGATCTGGAGTTGATATAAACCTGTACAAACCTAGCTGTTCACTGGAACTCTAAATGCAACCAAGTGACCAAGACAGTCCGGTACGCTCTTAAAATGAAGGAATGTGCTGGCCAGTTGGGCAACATAAAAAGCCTGGAAAACCATGGAGAGAGGATAGCTTAAGTGCATAATGGCAAAATTCTACTCACAAGAACAGGAAGGCTTGATTAGAATCTGCTAGAATACATCTAAAAGAGCCTGCACAGTTCTGGAAAAATTCTTTGGACAGATGAAATCAACATGAACTTTTACCAGAATGGAAAGAGAACAGCATGTAGAAGGAAAGAATCAGCTCATGGTTCGAAAAAAAATGCTGCACTGTCTATCAAATGTGGTGAAGGCAATGTCATGGGTATGTATGGCTGCCAGCTCAACCAGGTCACTTGTGTTTATTGATGATTGATGAATGCTGATAGAAGTAGCACGATGAATTATCTGTGCAGAGGATAATGACCAGGGCATACTGCAAAACCAACCCAAGAGTTTATCAAGGCAAAGACATGGGATGTTCTTCAATGGCCAAGTCAGTCCCCTGAGCTCTACAGAATGGAACATGATTATCAGTTACTAAACACAAAGTTTAAGGCAGAGACACCTACAAAAAAAAGCAGCAATTGAAAGTGACTTCAGGCAGTCGATATAGTATGAAAAAAAAAATATATATTTAGGATTATGCTAGTTTGGCCACTTTCTTTTGAGCATCAAGTGCAGCACATTTTTAAACCCACTGAATTAAAGCTGAAAGTTTGCACGATCACATCTCGACTATTTGATTTAAAATTCTCTGTGGTGGTGTATAGAGGTAAATAAAAAAATAAAAAAGGATCATTATTGAAGAACTTATGGGCCCAACTGCACTTTATTCATCGCAGAAAAAAATATAAAGTTAAGTGAAATCCAAAAAACATAATAAATAGGTAAAAAAAAAAAAAAAAAAAAAAAAAAAAAAAAAAAAAAAAAAAAAAAAAAAAAAAAAAAAAAAAAAGGTAAAAAAAAAAAAAAAGATAGAATGGCATAATAAAAAAAACCAATATAACAAAACAAATATCTGAAGAAGGTAGAAACGAATCCAAAATGTAAATAAATGCGATAGTAAAATAATTGTACATAAAAACAGTAAATAATGATATAATACTATTTGATTTGTACAATATTTCAAAATGAAAGAATGCAAACACAGAATTTAAAACTATTAAATGTGTGGATACCTGTGTTTAAAATGAAAACCCACATAGTCAAACATTTAGAACATTTAGGTCCAGCTCTGCAGTGCTGTGTGCATTTAAACACAGAGACAGCAGCATCACTCTTTTTTTTATCATCCGCATCATGTGACAAGATGTTCTGTGTGATTTGTGTCAACTGCAGCTACTTGCTGTCAAAGACCAATGTTAGATCATCACCCACGCATACACACTCCAAAACAACACACATTCCTTTATACACAGAAAGGAGGTCAGCTCCCTGTAGTGTAACTGCTACGATTTTTTATTTTGAGATGGCCTGTGATATATTGTCTCTAAGATATCATGAGCAAATAGAAATGATTCAGATAAGATTCCTGAGAATGACATCTTCATTTGATTTGTTCTACTTCTTATTTTCTTGCGCAAACACATTTAGTAACTAAGGAAACACACAGATGAGGTCAAGTTACGGCATGTCTGTAACGAGCAGTACTTGGACATTGTGTGTAGGTCTTTTCTGTACAGTATAATGTTCAGTGTGTAAGTTTTTCTTCTTAACTTGAGTAAATTAGGTTGGAAAAATGGTGGGAATGGATGAAGAATGGAAATGATCTTGAAGAATGCAAGAAACGGTTGGGTGTATCGGCAGGCATGCTAAACAGCTAAAGCACCAATTATTGATAGCACACTGACTGTACCTGCTAAGTGAATGCGACCGGTTGCTCCCCATCATTTAATGCTGCTGGCATTTATACTCTTGGGTTATTCAGTGGCTCTGGGATTTGTGTGTTTCAGTGTGAATGTGAAAAAGCAACAGAGAGAAAGACAGTGAAAGAAGGACCAGGACAAAGATTAAATGTTTGTGTAGTGTGTGTGTGTGTGTGTGTTCAATCAGAGCCTGCCATCAAGTGTGTTTCTCAGGGCTACATCAGCTTAATTACAAAACCTGTTGTAATCCATCATGTTCCTTATAAATCACCACTTCGCTTAGAAAACTGAAGCAGGATGGGAATCTTGTAAAATCTGTCTAAAACAGTGCAGATAAAGAAGGCATGCACTGTAGGGTTTAAAATTCATGTAATGCATTGGTGTAAAAACAGAGGTTTGTTTGTTTATTTCTCTTTTTTACCCACCTTCATTCTCTACCACTATACAACACTGTGCTGCTAGATTGTCAGAGAAGCAGTAATGTCCACACTAAACAGTATCTAGTTTGCTACCATTACACAATTAGTACCTTTTTAACAATAAGGACATTATTATCTTTGTCATATCTTTGTCTTGTCCTCTTCTGTATCATTGCACTTCCTGTTCCTTTACCAAGTGTTCTTAGTTCACTTCATTTCTTTTCCACCCTTTGTTAGCACAGCTTAGCCAGAGCAATTTAACTTTAAACTAATCCCCACACTCCACGTGATTATAATATTACGTTATCCATTGAGTCTTTTGTGCCTTCCGTAGCTATGATTAGAGGGTTAAACTTTTCACAGTCAGCTAAAATGTCTCCCCCCCCAAGTCATGTGAATGCAACACCACCTGCTTGGATTGATGGGAGAGAGCAGTAGGAAAAAACAGCATGGAACTTCCATAACCCTAACCTTAGTAGTAATGCTTTCTGTGTGTGGCTGCCACCTCGTCTGGCTCGAGGAAGCTATTTATATAGCTACTGGTCTCACATTACCAGACTGGTGACTCTAGGGTCTAGGTGAAAGCCTGGGTCATACTCTATGTGTTAAGTATAGGAGTATGGACAAAGATGGACAAGCAGACTTATTTGACTCACAATAAGTAGGCATGCAGGATGGTACCACCTTGTAACGACCATTTGTCAGGTTGGTATGTGAAATTTCATCGTGTACAGTTGGTGGGTCAGACATCATGTCAACCTCTAGTGCCAGTCAGTCAGTCCTCTTGTACTTTATCTGTTTAACCTTAATCCACTGTTCAAGTGTGTGTGAGCGCGCGCCCATGTGATTCCTGGTGTTCCATGGATGTTTTTCCTCGGCACCGGCAACTTGCTGTCGACACACGCACACACACTCTAACTACTGGTAGGATTATGCTGCTAATCTCTCCGATCCCACAGCGTGTGTGCACACCCATGCGCGCACGCAGATGCACTGACATTCTGCATTGTGGTCTGAAACAGTATCAGTTATGCAACGTCGGTCATTACTGGGAGCCATCAGTTATGTCAGTGTGTCACAGTCACGCTAGTTTGTCAAATGTGCTTTGGCAGAAAAGTAGGGAGATTTAACAACTGCTGCGTGTAATGCATCCTGAATTCCGATGATGCATGCATACTTCTCCAAAGTATCAGTGCAGACAGTGTAAGCCTGAAAGAAATAAAGCCAACACTTTTAGGTTCACTCTTAGGTTAGGTTAGGTTCACTGTGAATTCTGCTTTTAGCTCCAGAGCTTTAATCTTTGGATAGTTTAGTTTCAATACATTCACCTATCTAACTTCTCAACAGCCGATAGCAGTAGATACATATTATGCTCAGACACTGACTTTACTACATTTTTGCAAAGCAAGAGCAGAAATGCAGCATTAGGGATTCTATGTCATTCCAGGTAATGTGACCTTTTTTTTGTAAGTGAAGTAAGAGGTTTTAAAAATAATGATGACTCTGATGATGCCCTTTTTCTATTGTCTAACACAGAACTTTCCTACAAAGAAAGAAGAAATCATTAACAAAGCAAAAACTCTGAATTCAAATCAATAGGTTCAAGAAGGATTATTTGCTCCATCCATCCATCCTCTGTGTCTTACTCTTCCCTTTTATGGGGAAACTGTCTATGCAGAGAAGCCTGAACCACCTCAACTGTGTTATTTTCCGTGAAAAAAAGTAATGGGCCTTTTTTAGTACCAGTTGACATCACTTGAAATGACCTATTCACAATATAAAAAAAAAACGTTTAAAAACAGGCTCAGCAGGCAACAATGAAAAAAAAACTACCTTACATGATTATTTTTCTTACCAGTGTAAAGGACAAAGGAACCAAGGTTTGGAATGAAGTTTGCATCTGGGGGCATGCCCCAAATCTTCCATGAACATCATGAATAGTCTGAATGTACCAGCTGAAAACTGCATACAGTCTCTCAGTCAGCATAACAGCTGCAGGGGTTAGCACATTTTCAACTGGTGGGACAAATATAGCATCAAAACTTTTTGTGACTGTTCATGTGAAATACACTGCTACAAATGGCTGTGTTGGTGTTTATTTTTCCATTAAGATGTTTTTAGTGGCTACGTGCTTAAGGAAACAAATGATCACTGAAAACTGGCACAGTTATGGTGACCTGTCTGAGCAAGAACCAAAAATTTGACCTCTGCTCCCAGGCTCCCAAACCAGTGGTGTTTTGAATAATTTTTAATTTCCTGTTGGCCTCTCTCTGTGTTTCTCATCATCTCTACAAGCCTTTGACCGTCAGTCTCTCACATGCTTTATCTCAGCGTGCACAACCTTATTCTGCCTTACAAGATTGCTGTTTAATAGGACCCTTCCCCCCTGGTGAACCATGATAAGCTCTAATGGGCAGGGAATTGCTCACTATTTAACAGACATATCTGTCAAAAGAAAAGGGAAAAAAGGCATAGGGATTGCTATGGATTGAACACCTAGTTTATTTTTAAACAGATATATTGAGTGGGTGGGTGGTGTATGCATGTGAGCCATTTTAAGCAGTGCCAGATTATTACCATGCTATGTTTGTACTGATTGGCCTTGCAGAAGGTGATCAATTATTGCAGAACACCTACTTTGTAAACTTATATATGTTTGAAAATACTATTTGGTTTTTTTTGTTTGTTTCTTTTTTAAGATCTTATAGATGTTTGGTGTAATTTTATCTTAATGCAATAAACCAAGAGTGGTTTTGTGGTAGTAAAACATGTTCTAAATCCAACAATAGGAAACAATTCATTCCAAGGATCGGGTTCCCCAGCACAAACAGAGCAATATAGTGTATGCGGTTAAGTGCCAAGAGGATTGCTGGAAATTAGACACTGGGGAAATCAAACAACCGCTGGCTAAGTGGATAGCACCACACAAAACACTGCAATCTATTTACACCTATTGTTCAGTGGCCACTCTTTCAGTGATGAGGATATGCACATCCTCAGCAGGAGGAACACAGAGCAGCATTGTTTTTATTTTGTTTGTTTTAATAATAAAGTTATTAAAATATGTCCCCATCATTTTCCCTTTTCAGTATAAGTCTTACTTACTGCGTGAATACATGTATTTACTACTTAAATGCATCAATAAATACAGCATCAGTTAGTGTGTAACAGAAAATGGATGTTATGATTTATTTATTTTTTTTAAATAGCCATTTTAAGCATTAGCATTATTTCTCCCTCTCTATTGTGGCCCTTTAGATGCTCTTACCGCTAGATGAGTGGGGCTTCCCACTTAAAATTGGCCCATCCTCCTCTGCTGATTACCCTAGTATCCTCTGGCTATGAGAGTGTGTGTGCATATATGTGTAGCCTATATGTGAGTGTGTGTATGCATATGTGGATGCTTGCCGCTGTGTGTGAGTGCTTAAGCGAGTTTAAAAAGAGAAGAGCCACATCTTCCTGTCAAGTATATAGTTCCTTTTGTACTTTGATGAAGAGTGGCTTAGCGTTGCTGGCACCCAAACAAACACACACACTCACATACTCCAGTTTACTGAGTTAAATGGAAGAGAGTGCTTTGTTTGTATCATTAGCTGACTATTGGGTTAGCCAACTGGAAACATAATGCTCTGTTACAGGTGACCTTTCTTGCTGTACAGTCGATGTGTCTCCAGGGCTGTGAGACTTTGACTCGGTTAGTTCCCACTGCGAGTGTTGTGGTCGTTACAGTGAAAATCCTCACGATGTTGTTTACACCACAGCTGGTATAAAAAAACAATACTCAAACCATTTGCTGTGATTAATTACAATTAACACTGAAGCTTTAAACAAGTGAATATTTAAATGTGAAAACTCAAAATTAATATCTATCTATCTATATTTATAACTATCTATCTATCTATACAGCTAGATCAAGAGCTGCAATTCCAACATAGTTCAGTGAGACTGACTAGAGAGAGATGCACTGCAAGTTATTACTGAGTATTATGTGCTGACATTAAACTTAAAAAGGAGTTCCTGCAATTCCCCCTCAAGTCTACTTTTTGTCCGTTTTTCATAACTAGAAGGACACCAGTTCATAGTGCATAAACAACTTTATGCTTTGTCATGATGAAATGCCTAGCTTGCAGAGCCCTATAACCCGTTGTTATGTGGGAAGCGTGCCTCCCACTTCTAGAGAGCTTTCAAAGGAATTAAACAAATTCAGCTGTGTCACTTGTATTTAAAAAGTACAATAAATATTTGAAATGAATTCTAAAATGACGTGTTAATTTAGACAGCACTAATTTATACATTAAAAAAATGGACCCTCTGAAGTGGCTGTAGTTGGAACCTTCACACCTCCTTCTGTGTGTGTGTATGTGAGTGTATTGTGCGTCAGTATCTATTTGTCCACTTTTTTTTTTTTTAGCGATGTGCTGCAAACTGCAAGCAGCAAACAGCTTGCAGTGGAAGAAAAGCCTGCAGTCTCTTAATACACATGTGCAATAAAGCCGTCCATTACAGATGCTGGTAGATTTAATTTGACACACAAAAGAACAGCATACATTTCCTGTCTGCTGTCTGCCCTTCTGTTTTCTCCTTTCTCTTTGTTAAACTTTACCTCTCGTTCATTTTCTATTTCTCGCTCAAATCACGAAGACTTTATCCAGGTCCTCCTCTCTCCTATTGTCCGTGGGTGTGAGTCACATCATTACCACTGAGAGGGTGCTGAGAGACGTTCAATGTCACCTTCTCTGGTCTGCAGAGCCTGTTCTCCACTTTGGTGTTTGAAGAGGACAATTGCCTTTTAATTGCTTCACTTCAGCACTGGACTGCATAAGGCACTTAAAAGCAGAGAACTTGGTTGCCACTTAATCA
The DNA here is from genome assembly GCA_015107715.1 of Tylochromis polylepis. NCBI lineage: Eukaryota > Metazoa > Chordata > Actinopteri > Cichliformes > Cichlidae > Tylochromis > Tylochromis polylepis. Next base: position 21,155 of record VVHJ01034903.1, read on the forward strand.
GTGAAATGCAAGGATTCTTGTTATACACACAAACCCACTCTGCTGGCTGTAAAACACAACTGAGGTTGTGGACAGGATGAGGGTCCTCAGTGGGTGACTGAGGATACAGCTACAGTAAATGAAGGTGAATCACTTGCTTGTAACCGTTGAGGCAGTGTGCACAGAAATCACTAGCTCTGATGTTGAAATAGATGGCTGAGTCCATCGCATTGATTTCCACATTCTGCCTATAGAGTTGCCCTGAGCTCAGTCTTCTAGATGCATGCTAATGACAGCCCGAGGGGCATTAATCATTAATACAACGGCAGTATGTGTTTATGGAATTTGCCTTTCTACACACCATGTAAAGCTCAGCCATGTGAGCTGAGATAATACGCATTTCAAGACGTGTCAGAACCAGCAAAGCTTTGTTTGTCAGACTAAAGCTTACACAACATATTTAATTCATGTTAATACCAAATACTAAGACGTAGTTGTTCATCGGCTTATATTAGACTTGTTATTGGATTCCAGCCTTTCACCAATGGATAGTGCAGATAAAAGATTTTCAAAAAGTGTTACTGTCATGCACATATCATTTTCGGGAAATATATTGTTGTTGTATTTTGTGTTAGACCTCAGTCACACAGGCTTAGAAATCACTTGAACCTCTGGTTGCTGAAGGTTGCTGGCAGATGGTAGTTGCAAAGAGAG
>VVHJ01034903.1:38531-54176 GCA_015107715.1 Tylochromis polylepis
GGGGGAAGAAAAAAAAAAAGAAAAAAAGAGGGAGGGGGGGGGGGGGGGGGGGGCAGATATAGAAAGGCTTTGACAAAATCCAGCTTCCTCTCTTGTCCTTATCTTACTGCTCACTCATTTTTTTGTGTGTTGTCTTTAAATTCTGCAGCTCTCCTGTAAATTGTGCATAGTCGTTTCTGTTTGTGTTTCCAACAACCACACCCTGCTGTGTTCTCTGTCTGTGTCTGTATCTTGTATATAAATTTTAATCTTAGCTTTCCCCTCTATTCCATTGAAATTCTATTAGCAGTAGATTAATGCATGTGCATTAATGAGACAGCCTCTCCTTTTTAAAAAAAAATGTGCACTGTAACTTGCAAAGAGGTCAGTAACTGAAGGTGTTTACTGTATGCTGCTGGAGGAGGTATTAAGGCAGGATAAAACAAAATTCCCTCTGTGTATGTGTGTGCCTCCAGTGCTTGTAGTCCTCCACAGAAGTTTGTTTTCATAAGAAAGATGAAATGAATTCCCGATAAGCGTTAGCTGTGGTGGCAGGTGATGAAAGAGTATCCTTAAAGGATGCTGTGAACAGAGTAAACTCAGAGAGAGAGAGAGAGAGAGAGCATGATAATTTTAGAGATGTTTTTGTAAGACAGAAAAAAAAAGTGTCAGCAGGAAGGTCTGTCTGGCTTTCTGGTTGAGTATTAATTCCTCCCTTGCTTCGCTTTGGGTTGCACCAGTTGTTACGTGTGTCCTTAACTTTTTTCCAGACTGTTTTATTCCCTCGGGTAAGGGGAGCGTAGGAAGTAGGCCACGCGTATTGCTCACTCTGGAGGCAAGGAGTCGGGATCAGCTTGTTCTGTAACACAGGGGAGGAGAGGTTGTCCATATATCCTTACTAATTACAGAGGAGAGACAAACAGAAAGAAAGACAGTGTGTCCTATGGACATTTGCTGTGGGCAATATACAAACAGGTATGGGAAGCATGCAGTGAGGGTGAAGCAAGGACGAGTTAGAGTATCAAAGAGACACTGAGGATCCGCATGTGCAAAAAATATCATGGAATGTCGAACTTTATCAAACTGAGATGGGTTTTTGCACTCTAGTAGTAATAAGATATGGGTTGTATTACTACTTATAATTTGAAAGCCTTTACTTTCCAAGAGCCAGGTGTGCCACAGTTCCAAGGCTTTCAGGCTCAGGAAGCTGTCAACATTAACCTCTAACTAGCAACACAGCAGAATTGCACATTGTTTCACATCTCTTGTGCAGTGCCAGTGATTCCCAGCATTAACACTGCATGGATGATGTAAGAAACACTTGATTAATCGCTTTCCCGAAGTATTTCATTAACATCTCACAGTTTTTGTTTTTTGGTTGTTGTTTTTTCAATTCCCCTCAGTTAAACTAATAGCTTTTTAACATCTGTCTCTCTCATTTGCAGTTATTCTCCCCAGTCCTCACTGCACACTCTATTCTTCTCTTTCACCAAAAAAGCAATTTTCTGACTCATCCCTGGTTAACAAGAACTAGAGTACGGATGGGAGAAAGGGAATAAAAGAGGGCAGGGACGAGGATCTGACTCATGTCTAAAGTAACTTGAGATTAGGCCTGGGCACATGGTTATTCCTTTTCTGTGTCACTTGTTTCGCTTTAGGTTGCTGTCCATGTGTAACTGAGACCAATTACCAAATTCTATTGATCGCTTTTTACAGACAAGTTCTAACTAATTTAGGGTTGCTTTTTATAAATGTGATTTAAGATTTTATGCAGAGTTGATAAAGTGTCAAATTAAAATAAACTTTTGCAAGTCAAATCTTTTATTAAATTTCAGTGATCCTTCTTGATATTATCCTTAAAGTAGCTACAGATTACATATAGTACTAAAATATACACCCATAAGTGTTCCTGAGAAGCTGTTTTTAGGAAAAGACGGTATGGACTTCAGAACTCAGTGCTAGCGTGAATAAGAACAGTTTCATTTCCCCTGATATCAACTAGCATCTGTAGAAAAATATCTATGAATTATTTTCACACCTGAACCCTATTGATGTCCTATTTTCACTGTATATTTGTTAAAAGCTGGTTTTAACTGTGACTTTGCTGTTGGAAGTGCAGTTTCCCGGAAGAGCATTAGGCTGGCCCAGATGTCAGCTTAGAGAAGCTTTTGTATGCGTAGCTGGGCTCGTTCCATCGCTCTCTTTCTCGGTTTCTCTCTCTCTCTTTCTCACACACAGACACACACCCAGCACTTCCTTAGGTTTTGTATGCATAGCTTTACTCTCTTGTGAACAGAGCTTACTGGTATTAACCCAGTTTCACTTTTCACGCACGAAGGCCTTTTCCTGGGGGAACAGCCTTGTGGGATAGAGGGAAGAGTGCAAGAGACAGGAAGGATAGAGTGAGGGACTGAAAATACTTGTATGAATGTCAGGGCCTTTTCATCGCATTTGAAACAAAAAGCAAATTCTTGCTAAGCAGTTTCCAAGGAAACTATGATGAAAGAGATCCTGGTGCAAACTAAAAAAAAAAAAAAAAACGGCCAAAAAAGAGGTGACCACCTACTGTTGCCACTGTCATTGTCTGGCTAAAAAAAAAAAAAGTACATTTTTACGTCTTATTAAAACATCATTTTTCTTCGACTCCATATTCAAGTCTCCTGTACAAAAGCAGTTTAACAGTTTAAGTAGTCAAATGTGTAGTTTCAGCTTCTTCCGCTTAAAGTTTTGTCTCATGTAAATGTATGCTTAACCAAACAGTATTTGACTTGATTTTTTTTTTTTTTATCCAAGTGGTGCATGTTTATTTATACCTCCGTCTTACCCCAGGTGCCAATGAGCCAGGAGTGCATGCGAGCCATAATGAAGATGACTTACTGTCCCCACTGCCGTGGTATGCCGTCTGCTAGACCTTGTCTGAACTACTGCACCAACGTCATGAAGGGCTGTCTGGCCAACCAGGCTGACCTCGACACAGAGTGGAGGCACCTAGCAGGTGGGGCGCACACGCACTTCCTCATATGAATCCAGTTTAACCATATGCCCAGCTCAAACGTTCAACCCACATCTGATTTTAATAAAGGGGAGTCATGCTACCAACGCACTGAGGCCCTATATATGAAACACTTCACACTTTCTTCACACTAACTGTACCTCCTGGCTCTTTAGATACGATGATCCAGGTGGCTGACCGTTTAGATGACCCTGCTGGTGTGGAAAGTGTGATCCTCTCCCTTCCCAGTTACATATCAGAAGCTATGAACACCATGATGGAGAATATAGCCAGCATCAACAGCAAGGTCAGAACATACACTGGTACACGCATACAGGTCGAAACCATGTGACCAGCAGTATAAGGAGCTCGGAAGAAAAAGCGTCTGGACTTCTTTAAGTTTCTTGAAGACGTTTCACCTCTCATCCAAGAAGCTTCTTCAGTTCTAAGAGCAAATGGTGGAGAGTCCCAGAATCCCAGTCCAGAAATCTGGGACTCTCCACCAGTCTCCAATCAAAAGAATTTGTAATCTCTTAAAAAACACAAACTAATAGAAATAGGTTCACACCAAAAGAACATTTGGACTTGAGTTCACATGCTGGGTCACTATGTGACTTCATTGCCCTGCTTTGTATATGCAGTTAACACATTTCCTCCCACTACATTAATGCTGTTATCATGCTCCACATACTTGATTTCAAATGAAGGGATGTGAGTCATGACAGAGCCTTTAGGCCAAGCAATTACTTAACTTTCTAATGGTGCTTTGGTAACAGTTTTATATGAGCCATAAAAACAGCTGGCAGCACTGACAAATTGACTGATTAGTTTGGTAAAGGTGGGAAACAGCATGGATGTTGAGAGGAAAGACAAAGCTTCCTCTGTGCTGGTTAGCTGTTTAAGAGGCTGGCTCGCTTGAGGTTAGCAGTGGACTGGCGGTCTGCCTCTGACCTGGTCCTGTATGTAATCACACACAGCTTCAGCCTCTGATCTTCATGTACTGTGGTGTGTAGCGTTATGCTGTTGGATAGATTATCTCCTATCATACATAATCGACTGATGTCAAAAGCCATATGTTGTGTTACAAGCTTCCCTGATGAAACATGCCAAATGCAGATATGACACTGCGTAGCCTATATGGAAATGTATGCCACTGCTCTGTAATTGAGTCAAAGCCAAACTTGTAATGCTGCTTACTCAAACCACAAAACAAGGAATTTATCAATTAATTTTTGATGTTGTGTGAGTCATAATAAAAATTAATAGCAGCTCAAGATAGGATTTTTTTTTAATAGTTACAGTATGTGTGAAGGTTAAAAGTCTTGAGGCTGCTCTAAGCAGGCCAGACTGGATGACAGATTGACTGCAGTTTTTACTGTATTCCCTGAGCAGCATTTATAAAATCCAAAGCCCCTAGGGACGAGTAATACTTTCCGAGTTGTGAATCATTCTGCTAAAGTGATGCTGTCATTGACTCACAAGGTTATGCAAATTAACAAAACAACTTGTTATTTCTGGTTTATTTTTGTTATTTTTATTTTTTTTAAACTACTGGGTATAGCATATTAATTGTGTATCATGTTAGATTTTTAACCCCAAATACAAAAATAGAAATCCTCTTTTTGAGCTATCTTAAAACGGCTTCAGCCATTTATTAACTTGCTCCTATGTCATTTATCTTCTCATTCAACATTTCTATTTTCCTTTTCCTCCCCAGCTTTTCCAGACATGTAGCAAACCCAAAGAAGCAGGAACCAGCAGCACAGATGATGAAATCATGAAGCGAGGGAAGGTCACAGTGGAGGACAGGTTGGAAGCCAGCTCTAACAAAATCGAAACATTGGTTAGTATGTACCCAACTGAATTGGTGCCTTGTTATTGCTCTCTGATGGCCTAATCTGTCCCATTTGTAGTGATGTTTTATAAAGGAAGGGTCATTGCTCATCACGGCCAATAGAACCACTTTTGCTGTTCAGTTTCACCTACGCACAGATAACTATCAAGTGATTAGATGAGAATGAATGCATCAGATGACTGAACACTGCAGTTGGTTATTGAGGGAGCCAGAGTGTTTCTTATTGTTGGTGTGTGTCATCATACTGTGACTTTGGGAGAAAAAAAAAAAAAAGTATAAATGCTCATGAATGTGCTCTTGACAACTTTGCCTCAGGTGTCTGATGTAAGAATAATACTGGGCGACAATAGGCCGTACTGGACTTCTCTCCCAAATCTCATCTGCAGTGACAGAGTGGCCACTGGATTAGGGTCTGAAGACAAGTGTTGGAATGGCATCAACCGTGCCAGGTAGGCAATATGAACCCATGAAGAAATTATTACGTTAACACAGGATTCCAGCGCTGTGAAAAAGTATTCCTTATTACTTCCTGATTTCTTAGTTTTTTGCATATTTTTACACTTACATGTTTCATCAAACTTAATTTTAATACTGGATAACCTGAGTAAATACAAAACAAATATCGTTACAGTTCTTAAATGATCATTTTATTTATTAAAGGAAAAAATGCTATCCAAAACTACCTTAACCTCATTTCTTGACAAACCGAGTTCAATTCCACTAACCACACCCCGGCCTGATTACTGTCAGACCTGCTGAATCAAGAAATTACTTATATAGAGCCTGTCTGACAAAGTGAAGCAGGCTTAAAGGGCTCAAAAATGACTCATCCAGGAGGTCACAGAAGATCCCAGAACAGCATCTAAAGACCTGCAGGCCTCACTTGCCTCAGTTAAGGTTCATGATTCAGCAATAAGAAAGAGACTGGGTGGAAATGGCAGCCATGGCAGAGTTCCAAGGAGAAAACCACTGTTGACCAAAAAGAGCAGAAATGCTCGTCTCACATTTACCAAAAGAAGATCTTGATTTGCTGCTTTAGGACCTGGATGATGTGCCATAACTGATGGAACCATGAATTCTGCTCTGTACCAGAAAATCCTGAAAGAGAATGTCCAGCCATCAGTTCATACCCTGAAGCTCAAACAGACTTTGGTTATTCAGCAGGACAGTGATTGGAAACACACCAACACTACTTAAAAAAAAAAAAAAAACTAAAGTTTTGGAGTGGCTTAGTGAAAGTCTGGACTTAAATCAGATTATGATGCTTTGGCATGACCTTAAACAGGCCATTCATCCTCAAAAACCCTCCAGCGTGGCTCAATTAAGACCATTTTGCAAAGGAGAATGGACCAAAATTTCCCCAAAGCTTCTTTCTGTTTATTAAACAAAATCATCATTTAAAAACTGCATTTTTTATTTACTTGGGTTATCTCTGTCTAATACTAAAATTTGGTTGATGATCTGAAACATGTAAGTGTGACAAAGATCCAAAAAACTAAGAAATCAGGAAGGGGGTGAATAATTTTTCATAGTGCTATATGGACGATGTTGTTGTGTGCCGGTCCCTCTGTGGTCCTGTTGCATTAGCTTAAAGTCTGGCTTTCTTCTTGTTTTGAAACATTTTGCCACAAGAGCTTCAAATTGCATTACGCTCATCTTGGGTCTGGTAAGCTAATGATGACATATTTAAAGAAAGTGACTCTACAGAATCCTGGAAAATCCAGAAAATTTATTGCTAGATTGTGCACACTTCCAACTGGTGCTGAGCACTTTGGCTGTTAACTGTTAACAGGTACCTTCCTGAGTTAATGAATGACGGCTTAGCCAGTCAGATCAACAACCCTGAAGTGGAAATTGACATCACCAAACCAGACATGACAATACGCCAACAAATAATGCAGCTGAAGATCATGACTCACCGCCTGAAGAATGCTCTAAATGGCCAGGATGTGGAATTTCAGGACACTAGTAAGTAATTTTTATTATTTTTATCAGCTCACAGGTTTCTGAAGGCCATTTACAAGAAACCTCAAATCAGATGACCTACTCGTGATTGCATTATTGTAACTTCTCTCAAATTAAAGAAAATAAAGAAATAGACACCCCTCACCTGCAGCTCACCCTGACTGATCTGTTTTCTACTGCTACTATGCTTCCTGTGTAGATTTTTTTTAACTCTTTTATGCTACTCACTTAGTTTAGACTGAAAATATCCATGATTGCATAAAATATCCTGTTACAACTTACATTTCCTGTACACTGAAAGCAGAGCTGAAATGAGCTGCATGTGTCTACTTTCCCCTACAACAACTACACTATGCTGAAAGCTTTTTTTAGGGCACTTTTGTCCATTGACAATTAATCAAAAACATGTTTTCCATCTAAATCTGTTAAAATCAAGAATGCCTTGATTTTCTCTTTGCCCCTGAACAGTTAATGCCAAATTTTTGCTGGCAGTTAAGCAAACTCTTTATGTGCACTGTATGGTTAATAGGGTCAGTGACAGCTTTATTCCTGTTGGAAGCATGAGCTCATGTCCGTACCCTGTGTCTATAGGTGATGACGCCAGCGGCTCAGGAAGTGGGTGTGCAGATGACATGTGTTCCCGGAGTCCACGCCTTGTTCTCCCCATCACTGACCGACCCATGCGCATTCCCTACCTTCCAGAAAACGAGAGGGTGAAAGCTTCAGCCATGCAGAACCTTCCCTCCATCAGCATTTACCTGCTGCTTACACTGCTCATTTTGCTGCTCCGGCGATAATTGACAGGGTGGAATCTGCCAAATGGGACTGAGTCTGGGGCACCGGGGGTTGGGGAGAGTTTAAAAGGGGAGGGGGGAGAAGTTGGGGGTTAGTTAGCTTGCCAAAACTAAAGAAATCTAAAGAAACAACAACAATAAATCACATGGATGGACTTCCTTTTGGTGTTGGATTGGAGCAAAATGGAATTATGAGTATTCATAAACTTTTTTTTGTTTTGTTCTGCTCTCGTCTTTTATTTTTCCTATATTATGACATCTTTAGAGCTGGTCTTTTTTTCTTCTTTTTTTTGCATCTTCTAATGTTTTGTTTTCGGTGTTTGGTTTTCTCTGAGATTATATCTGCTCCTAAAGCATGTGCAAGACTATATTGCTAACAGTATGTTGGTGTTGACACCACAGGGAGAGGGAGAGTTGAGCTTTTTGCAGTGGCACCCAGATACTACGTGTCTGTATTCCACTTGTGATTGCGAGAATTATTTATGACTATATTTGTCCCCAAATGATTTAATCACATTTAGATATTTATAGAAAAAAGAAAAAAGTATCTGCTGACTTTAAAAGGAGAATTATCTGGACAGCATGACCCATCAAACCTCTTAATGCATTAAGCCTCACAGTATCATTACTTGTATGCACTCGCTCACACAGTGAGGATGAGAGCACTTAGCGTCAGCACGTTTGCCATTTCATCATGTAATCTGTAATAATAGCCATGATCACAGTCACACTGGCACGATCGCCCGGTGTAGGAGTAACATGGCCTGTCCTCTACTCCATCCATCCACTTATTCCTACACTCGCTTCCCATCCCACCCTCCTCCCTCTCTCTCTCTCTCTCCAGAACCTGCTGGCAGTGTAGCATCAACTCAACATTCTGGTCTAAGCAAAGCACGTGCTCGGCTGGGACAGGTCTCAGATGGAAGCAGCTTTTCGTTGTAGAGCGTGCTACGTGGAAAGGAGGTGTCGCGTTAAGATCACCCCTGTGACAAAGGATTGAATGAAATGATCTTGGAGTCTTGCAGCAGAGCAGAAATGCACACAGAAGCAGAGGCTCCGCTGTCCTGCTGCACTTCTTTTAGTATTCCTTTTACATTCACAGGAGAGCAAAAATATAATATGCATAAAATTTTGTGGGTTCCCGCAAAGGCCCAGTGTTCCTGCATCATAATTTCAGTATCATAGATTTTTTTTTTTTGAATAATTGCCGCAGTGATCCACATAGCAGTAAAAGCCACACCATGCACGTCTTCGAAAAGTACCGCTATATTTTTTGATTGCTTCTTTGCCGTTTTATAAAGGGGCAAATGAAAAAAACAGGCTTTTAGTTCCCAAAATTTTACAAAAGCAAGATCGCTGTGTGCTCTTACCGCTTATTTTTTCATCATCTGTCAGTATCCATGTCTGCCTTTCATTATCTGAAACATTTCTATATCAGTGCCTATTTTTTCCCAACCCTAACCTCCTCTGCCCTTTTCCCCACTCATCAGTTATAATGACCTTTAAAGCGTTCCTCGTGCTTCTGCGTTGTAGCAAGGCAATATGACAATGACACAGTGCTTCATTATGTGTCAACCTTACTGGGAATGTTATGGGAACACAGTTTAAGGCTTTTTCCCCCTGATTTGATACTTGCTAGGGAGAAAACATGTACCACAGTTTAGTTCAAAGAAATGCCAGCGCTCTCATTCAGGAGTGCTGCGTGCAGGATGATGGGACGATGCTCGCATATGTGTTTAGCTTGCGTGTGAATGCGTTTACTTGTCTTTGATTGAAAGCGCAGAAGAGGGACGGACAATAGCGACTCTTTGAATCGACAGTAGTTCAGATGACACAGAAATGAGATTAACTAAAATGTACTGCACTAACACGGCGTGACAGAGTGCTATTAAACTGACAGTAACAGGAGCTTAATACAACTCATTTTTCCGAAATTGCATTTTCAAAACTTTCACTGTAATAAATGATCATATGTATTGATGGAATCTCATTTTATGGAACAGCGAGACAGGATGCAGAGGAGTCAAGTAGGCATGATTTTTAAAGTACGTCATTAGTTCACTTGTGCACTGGGACAATCCTCTATATAATTCATGTTGTGAAAAATCATTTACAGTACATCCACTCCCTGCTGATAATACTCCAAATGCTTTAGGATAGCATGGGGTACTGTCAGAGTTTTAGAAGTACATCTGATATATACTTGGTTAGTTACTGCTCTGAAAAGGGGTTGTTGTTGCCATATGTGTGACATGACAGGTTATTTTAATGGTAACTTCTTTTTTGATATGCTTTATTAATGAATGATTTGTTGCTGTGTGAATATGTGTGTGTGTGTCTGTCTGTCCGTCTGTTAGTCCCTGGTTAAGAAATCTGCCTGTGACTGCCTTTGATACTTTGAGATCAATTTTAAGATTTAAACAGAGAGATGTTATGATGCAAGATGTTGGTGGTGAGGAGAAAAACAACAACTTCACAAGTACATTTAGCAAGCATGCCACCTAGGTCCTCTTTTAGAGACTCTCTAGAAAAGATCTGAATATGAATGTGAAGGTGCGCATGCAGCCCTGTAATAATAAAAGGAAGTACTTCAACTGTGATGGTGACATTCCAGTTCAAAGACGATTTACAACTTTAGGCTCACATCTCCAGTTTCAATGACAGCCTCACAATGTCATTAGCTGAAATTTGCACAACCCCTCCCCATGCCCACTCCTTCTTGACCTTTTGATCTCATTAATTTGTTGTTCAAAGCCCCATGCCCCCCTCCCCTTTTATAAAACCTGCACTTTTATGAGGCCAATAAATGGCATTGTCTGCACAAAGACATCACAAGCTGGTTGATCAATATGTGAGTCAACACCTTCCAGAAACAACTATCGATTGGGGGGGTGTGTATGTAGATATGGCCCGGCGAGATGTCTCCTGTCTGAGTATGGTGAAACAGTGTAAACATAAAGCCCCCGCATGTGAGAGGAAGGAGAACAGATTGTCAAGGGCACTGATCTCAAATCAGTGTGTATGCCTCAATCCTGCCTTCATTCATCACTGTTGGTGGCAATAATGCAAAGCTGATTATCCAGCCATTAAAAAAGAAGAAGAAAAAACAGATTTACTCCACACTGAGTTGAGATTTGGAGGCATATCTGAAGGGAGCCAGTTTATGAGGACAGAAATACTTTTATTTTTCCTGTTTTGATTTACTTTGGTTTCATTGTTATCGACAGAGAGTTTGTTCTTGTGGTGAAGATAGAAGCCAGAAAGAGGTTGAAAAATATCTAAAATGTCTCATTTGCTGTTGTACCTGAAATCTTGTGTCAATTATATACATTGTAAGATTTTCAACAGTCTTGTGTCCTGTTTTTCTTTAATGGTTGGTGTGTTTGAGTGAATGTTTTTGCAGGAAAAAATGATTTTATACTCCTGTATGGTAGTCTAGATCTTAAGGTTTAAAGTTATATCTGCAAACCAGCCTCATGAGCAACGATCACAGTCATCACTTAGCTTGAGCTAGGAAAAAAGTGCCTGGTCTTCCAGTTGATCAAACCATCTACCTAAGTTGTCTTGTCAGAGTGCAGCAGGGCACACTGACACCTGAAACGAGCCAATGGGCTCTGGTGATGATGTCAGAGGTGACAGCTGCTGTCTAGTGTTGCCACACAGGAAGAACTGTTCAGAGCACACTGAGTGCTTTGTCCTGTTTCTGTGTGTAGATGATAAACGACCAGCTCCCTCAGGATGATTTTAACACATACTTTGAGTGTTATCCTATGAGAGACTGTAAAGCTACCCTTTTTACATACACCAAAGTGCTTATAATAATATATGTACAGAAGGTAACAGCTTAGTGTAGTCGTGCAGTGTCTCCATGTCTTAAGCTCATTAAGTTACAAATTATATGTGTGAAACTGGAGAAACAGAAGAACTTGCCATCAGGTAGGAGCCACAATATTTAAGTATATCTAAAGTGCTATCCAGTGTACACTCCCAAGTATGTCTTTCAGCAGTTTCTTTTCAGTAGACAGAAACATTTACATTGTCAGATACTGATTGTGTTTGAATCACAATCATTCATTCTACTTACAGCGCACAAAAATGCCCAACTATACTTGCACTGTTCTCACTCTTCTGGCTTTCCACTTGCCCTTCCTTGTAGTTTTATGACTGTGTGCATCATAACCTTACACGCTCTCAGTATTTTAAATATCAGCTTAATGGGACAAGTCTGCTCAACTCAATACGCATACCTTTGCCTTCATGAAGCCACAGATGTATGGGGTCATGTGAGAAAAGCTTGAGTGTTTATATTGTCCTCAAAAACCAAGTACACCCTTACTGCTAAGTACACTAACAGAATAACTATCTGCCAGATGCTGCTAAACAAATGCACTTATTTTATTGATCATCGGCGAGTGTGAGCACCTCTATAAAAGCTGAAGTCTTGGCAGTTTGCTGGTCTGGAGCATTCAGATGTGTGTTAACACAATTTCAAGCAGGAAAGAAGTAATTGTTGCTGCCCATTGATCTTGGAAGGGTTATAAGGTCATTTCCAAACAATTTAAAATCCATCATTCAACAGTGGGAACGATTGTTTACAAGTGGAAAACATTCAAGACAGTTGCCAGTCTTCCCAGGAGTGGACATCAGCAAATTCACCCCAAGGTCAGCCCGTGCAATGCTCAGAGAAACTGCAAAAAACCCGAGAGTTACATCTCAGGGTGTACAGGCATCAGTTAGCATGTTACATGTTAAAGTTCATGACAGTACAATTAGAAAAGACTAACTAAGTACGGTTTGGAAGGTTTCCCAGGAGAAAGCCTCTACTATTTAAAAAAAAGAGCATTGCAGCACAACTTAGCTTTGCAAAGTTGGATCTGAACAAACCACAAAACTTCTGGAAAAATATCCTTTGGACAGACAAGACCAAAGTGATTCTCCATAATTCCCAGCGACAAGTTTGGAGAAAACCAAACACAGCACAAACTATAATCACAAACACCTCACACCAGCTGTCAAGAACAGTGGTGGAATGGTGATGATTTGGGCTTGTTTTGCAGCCACAAGACCTGGGCCACCTTGCAGGCATTGAGTCGACAATGAATTTCTCTGCATACCAAAGTATTCTACAGTCAAATGTGAGGCCAACCTTTCAGTCTAAATTCCTCCACAATAATGTGATAGATAGAACTCATAAAATAATTACTAAAATGAAAATGAATACTACAAGTTATTGTTGCTAAATGTGTTTTTACAAGCTATTGAATCATGGGATGTACCACGGGACTCTCTGCAGTCCTGTGGAAAACTCTTTCCCTATGACTGTACCATGGTACAAAAAAAAAAAAAAAATGAATAAAGATCATTTCCAGTATGCACATAATTCCCTGGGGGGCCGTGAAAGAAATACAATGCCTGGAGAAGTCACAGCAAATTGGCTCACTATATTATTTTCCCGGCAGCAGGTGCAGTGGGTACAATGCCAAACACATCAAATATGTTAATATCACAATCTAAAACATGAATGTTAAAAATAACAGCATTTGGGAGTTGTTATGTAATTTTCTTATCTGATTAATCACAATTATTTGAACTTAAAAAAAAACTATGTATGCATAAATGTATGTTTTAATGCCAACAAGTCATAAAATCACTGGAGAGAAACTCTTTGTAACTTATAAACCTCATTATCCAATCTGGAAGTGTGTCCAAAGACACAGGCTATTTTCTATTTGTTTTTTGGGTTTGTTTTTTCCTACATGACCTAAAATGCAATGTCTGGCGAATGTTTTATGGCTTGTTAGTCAGATTTACTCATCTTTTTTCTCTGTTTGAGTGCTTTTATGTTTTAACTAAAGACGTCCGCTGTCCTACTTTTCCAGTGGGTCTCATATCTGGCTCTCTGAGTTATTATGTAATTTTTAAATCAGTACTTGTATTTAAGATCCAGGGCTTCCCCTCATCGCCTCTGTCAGACGACTTTATAGGAGCTGAGTGAAACTAAGTAAAGCTCACAAACACATCGGGCTCAGATTTTACAGTACAACAGTATATACTGCCGCCAAGTGGAAGAAAGCACTTATTACTTTTTTCTTCTTTATACAGGGTGGAGAGATTAACCACTTTAAACTGTAAGTTATCACCAGAATAAGTGGAACTCTTTAAAAATCTTCCTTTACAGTTTTATATTATGAGGAATGAGCTATAGAGATGAAAAAAAAGCAGTTTCAGCTTTAAGTGAATGACAACCATATTAGGTCACACTGTATGCTCCTTATAGTATGACTCAGTATGAGTCATCCAACTATATTTGAGGGCAGTTTCTCCTTAGTTTCAAAACCTGGTCTACCACACTAGCTGTTGCTAGCCTCATATCTTTATTTTTCATAACACAAAATATTGTATCCTGATTTTTAATATCCATCAACTTTTATTCCCCCAAAGATATTTATGAGTCATTTTTGGACTTTACAAGTATCATCTTCATTGATTGGAGCATACTCAATGTGTATTTAATCCGTCCAGCAGACATAATGTGTTTGGATAAAACTGAATTTTAAATAAAAAGTGAACAGTGTTTTATTTAATCATATCTGAAGCATGAGATATAGCAGCATTTCGTCATCTGCTCGAATGACCGGTGTGACTGATTCTGAAATAAATAGTTGATTATGTGAACATCTGTAGCACAATCAGTTCAGAACTGAGCAATTTAGCTAATAGATTACTACGTTGTTATGTGTGGAATCCTGTTTCTAACTTAGGTTTTTTGGAGTTTTGGGGTTGGGTTTTTTTTTTTTTTGCTTGTTTGTTTGTTTGTTTTTTTGAGATCATGTTAAATGCAGAAGGTGAGAGTCATGTACAAGGAGTCAGACTTTCTTGTAATCTTTTAAAGTCCTGTTCAATAGTTCTCCAGGCTTTCTGAAGGTCTTTCAAAGTTCATTCTTTAGACATTCTCTGGCTTCTTTTGAGTTATTTTCAGTTCACGCTTTGTACCTGACCATTTTCAGAGGAATATTCTTTTATTTGTTTATCCACTTTAAAAATCCAGCTTTAAAAAAACACCAGTGTTGTATCTACACATAACAGAAAGCTTAGCAAAGAACACAATTTAAAGCTTTAGGAACTCTGTTGCTAGCAGCCAGTTAAATTCCCATTTCTTCATTTAAGTCTGTGACCCAGTGGTGTTGGGAATCTTGTCATAGTTGTTGAAATTAGGAACACAGAAAAACACCATCAGATTTTGATCGACCATATAACACCATCTAGTAAGCATATTATTAGCAACAGCTTAAATTTTCAGAATGACAATCATGCTAAGCACACTTCCAGTTGAAACCATACCTAGGTAGAAAAACCATTGTCCTTGCAAAATATAAAGAAATGAGGGGTGACTTGACTTTTGCACAGTACAGTACTCTTTCAGAATGGATTCTGGTAATGCTTCTCACCAGCAAGGGGCACTGCTGCCTTATCACATCAAGCATTTGCCTGGTTTACTGGTTACTTTTCACAAGGCTTCTGTTCTTAATTACAGTGCTCTGAAAGCATTTACATGAAGTCCAAGTCTAGAGTTATTTCAGCAAATCTTGACAGTACAGCATTGCACACACACACACACACACACACACACACACACATGAAGAAAAGTATGAAGAATGAAATGATACATTTTCATAAGAAATGCTCATATTCAAACACAAACCCACATGCAGATTAGTAATACTGGTTTTAATTACGATAAAAATCATGGCATGTAACTAAATGTAACCGATACTATCAAAATAGCTATGGGTATTCCAGTGCCGCTCAAGTGGTAAAAGTAAGATACAATACATCAACAATCTGTATACAACCAAATGAATACATGCCTAATCTTTGATGTGCATACTTTCTCTTTTTCTCTCTCTCCTTCACACACACACACACGCACACACACACACACACACACACACACACACACACGACAGAGAAGAAGAGGGGGTAGTTTACTACGCATCATAAAAACACAACCCTTTATCTAGAATCTTCCAGCTGTATCTGTCTGTTCTGACATGAGAGTC
>VVHJ01034913.1:0-11237 GCA_015107715.1 Tylochromis polylepis
TTTGTTTTGTTTTCTTTCTTTTTTTTTGGTTGTAAGCAGAGAGTGCTTGTTATCGCTGTCCTTAGACAGTAAACGTGACAATAATATTCAGGAAAAAACACCGCGTATAGATTTTTTTTTATCATGACTCTGGTTTTACTATCAACACAATTTAAAAACTGGTATATAGCATCTTGTTGCTATGTCATCTTAAATTGGTCATGTGATTGGTTTAACATGGCTACTTTATTCTTCCTCAGCCAATCAGCAGCACTCATGTGACTGCTTCCCCCCTAAGCTGAAGACAGCTTCAACCGTCTGTGTGTTGAAAAAAATAGTAACGTGTCCGCACCGTGTTTTCTTCTTAGTAACGGTAACGGCGTTGTAACGATAGGAATAGTAATTAGATTACTAATTACTGAAAAAGTAACGCCGTTACTAATAACGTCGTTATTCCCATCACTGACAATAACAATACAATATTAGATATACATTCATATCTTGGTTTACCAGGTCAGTCTTTATATTACAAAAGGTACAAAGTAATACAAATAAGTGCGCCCTGTCAAAGGAATAACAGCTATAGCACAAAGGATAGTACCACAGTGACAAGCTGTTATACCTCGAAGGTACAATAAGGTACTTTGTTTTCTGAGTGTAAGAGCTTTTTAAGGGAGCCTTTTAAAAGCCAGAGGTCACACACATCACCCACTTTAGTTTACTTTTATTGGGCTGGCTGAAGTGGGAACCATCTGATAAAGCCATGTTTTATTACTTGAAAGTATTCTGGAAAGAGAGACGAGTTCTCAGATTTTTTTTTTTTGTTGAAAACCTCAGCTGCCTTTAAAACACCTCCCACAGAGAGAATCGTGCGCCCTCGGCTGTGCGCGAATGCTAATCATCGCCTAAGTAGACGCCCATGTGTTAGATTTAACATTGTGTAAAATCCTGTGTGGATAAGCCTCCTGCTGCTAAAGATCACAGTGTAAGTTAGTCTCCTTCTGTAATAACCTTTACCGAGGGCATTCTCCAGTCTTGTGGCCAGAGGCGGAGTCATGGCCAGGCAGCGACGGGCGGAGGGAGAAAATGATGAGGTGATGGTGGGGAAATTAAGTGGAAGAGATGCGAGTTAATTGTATTATATGTAGAGAGGGGCATCTGGCAGAGAAACCCGTTTGCTTTGTTTGTCAGGCAAAATAATGAGTAGGTCCAGTGACATTTGTGCTCTTCGTTTCTGGCTCCTGGTGAGTCGGCTGTGAGAGGAACATTAATCATCACATCAAAACTAGTTCATGCTGCAAAGATTCTCATTTCTCTGTGTGTGTGTTCCACTTTTAAATAGCTGCAGAACGGCCACACAGAGAGCCCCGCCGTGCACAGTGGGCCTTATCGCCAGGCATGCTGCAATAATGTGACTGTTGTCAGTTACGCTGCTCGGCATTTATTTGCAATGCTTTGTAATCCCCAGAGGAAGATAAGTAGTAGAGGCATTTAGGTGGAGCACTTTGTGACAGAGCATGCAGAGATGCTGAGATCTTACTGCCCACGCAACAACTGAAGCAGCCCGCAGATGCAGCGCTAATCAGAACGCGTATAAACATTTAGACATTCGGGGGGCACACACATTCTTCCATGCATATTCAGACAACGGCATCATCTACACATGACTGCTGTCAGAGGGGGAAAGATTTAAAAGAGGTAAGCATACAGTTGCTCTCAGATTCTTGGGCATTAAATAATGAATTCATTCACAGTCTTAACTCTGATTGTGGAATTGTGGTATTTATAAGGGAGACCTCCATCAATTTTCCATGTCAAAGCCAGTTAACCAGTAATGGGAAGTGTTATTTTTAGAGTGAATCGTCTCCTGTGGCTTGAGTCTGAATTCATCAGGATTCGCAAAGAAAGGCTGTTACACATGGTAGGCATGCTGTTTGAAGGGTTATATGTATGCCGGTGTATGGCTGAGGCTGAAGTTGGAAAAATGTACCCAAAATAAATCTAAAATAAATAATTTACCCCTTTAAAGTTTAAGATGTTTTAGATTTCCAAGTGCCGAGTGTTTATGTTTAAAATATGTAAGTTCAACTGATGGCGGTTTGTGTTGGTATATATTGGGCTAGTTTATGCTTTTTTTTAAACAGTGAGGAAGCTGTTGCATTATTTCACACCAGCTGTTTAATGGCAATATTAAAAATGTTTAGTCTATACTAATGTCTACAACACACCACAGCTGTATCACAGTATGAACTAAACAATGAATAAATACAATACAGCCTATAGACAGCAGTCTCTTTTTTTTATTCAGTCACGTTACTGAGAGCCCTCATTGGCCTTCACATCAACATATGCACAAGTAATTTAGTGCTGTTTACACATCTGGATTGTTTCACTGCGAGTTGGCCGGTTTTGTAGATATTGGCAGTAGATATTTCTGCCTTAAAAGTAACGAAACCACAAGAATCCAAAAATACTTTAAAAACACTCAGCAGCAACGTCTCTTTCCAGAAATCATGGACAGGTTGCCCCAAAACCTTCACAAATCTTGTGAAGGTCATTGAAGAATTGTTGCTAATCCTACTGGTTGCGGGCTGTTGCCTGAGGTTGATGGCAGTCCCTGTGAAATTGATTGCTAAAGTCCCATTCAAGCAGGTCTAAAGACTGGTTGGCAACCACAGACTGCTGGGGAAAAGTGTGAACTGGTTGCTGGAGGTTGCTGGCAGTCGCTAGTGTGGAATTAGCTGCAAAGGGGTGCTTCGCTGAGCAGCTCCTTGCAGTTTTCTTGGCTGCTAGCAGGTTGCCTTAGTTTGCTTAGTCTGCAAACACTTGCCAACTACTTGCCAAGCGGTAGTGAAACTGTGAAAAGTGCAATGTAAACTGGTAACAGAGAATGTTCGCTTTCAAAGTAAAAGCTGCACCTTGTGAAATGTGTTGATTGTAGCAGTAAGGCAAAACTTTTATTTTGAAAGGCAACAATTTCTGTTTCTGGTTTACATCACAGCTTTCACTACAACTTCCAGAAAATGAGTGTTGTGGCGGGGCGTGGTTCGTGGCACGGCTGCAGGGAAAGTGGACACACCTGAGCTGCGTCAGCTCATCACGCCTCCCCTGCTTATAAGAGTGAACTGGCTCCTGAATGTGTGTGTTCGGCTGGGAGCTGAAAAGCTGCAGCTGTATGGAAATTACGACACGATAAAAGTGTGTGTTAAAGTGTGAAGAATGTGGTCAGGTCCATCATTCATGCCACATTGGTGCTGAAACCTAGGAGGTGGCATGGCGGAACCATGACAGGGCCAGCCAGGAGAGGCGCTGGCCCAAATGGTGGCCGAGCTGGCGGCCACGCAGAGGGAGCAGGCAGCGGTGTTTTGGCACCAGTGGGACAAGCTGCAGGACCGGTCCGAGCTCCAGATGCAGCTAATAGAAAGTCTGGCAGCTCGGATGGGTTCCTGGGTGACACTGCTGCCGCCCCCACCAGCGTCCCTCGACCACATGGGAGTGGCTGATGTCCGGACTACTCCGACACCCTTGCCGGTCCCCAGGGTGAGGCCAGCCAGGGCACAGCCTACCTCCGCACCCGTACCCACTCCTCGGGTTGGAGCGGCAGGTGCCTGCGCCTGTTCCTGTTCCCCGGAGGAGGGCAGCCGAGTGACCTCCACTTCCACCATCTCCTTACTCACCTGCTCTGCTGGAGCCGGAGGTCGGGGTGCCGGAGGGATGTGCTCGGCCTGAGCCGGTGGACAGAGCCCCGAGCCGGAGGTCGGGGCGCCAGAGGGGCCAACGCCTGTGAGCCTCACCTCACTCCCATGCTAGCGGCACTGCCGCTGCTTGCCATGCAGGCGGCCTCTGGTCCAGCTGCGTTGCCACTGCTGGACACGCAGTCGGCCCCTGGACCCACCTTGTCACCTCCGATGCAGGATACTTGGTCGGCCACCTGATCCCACTCATCCCCACCGCTGGTCCATGGGCCGGGGGTACCGACGGTCGTGGCTCATTCCCTCTCCCACTCGCGGGGGGTGGGGGGGTAAGTTCGGCCGGATGGCTCCCCGGCCTCAGTTGGGCGATGGGGGGTATGTGGCAGGTTCATGGTGCGGCTGCGGGGGGAGGCGGACACACCTGAGCTGCATCAGCTCATCACGTGAACTGGCTCCTGAATTGGTGTTGTTAGTGGTGTGTGTTAGGCTGGCAGCTGAAAAGCTGCAGCCGTATGGAAATTACGACAACTGGAAATAAAAGTGTGTGTTAAAGTGTGAAGAATGTGGTCAGGTCCGTCATTCGTGCCACAGGTGTTTACACACAAGTCAGCATCTTCCAAACAATCTGAGGGCGACCATAGCAACCAAAAGGAGATTTTTGTTGTAACATCCACTTAACAAGTGATTTTACTAAGCACCAGCCATCAACCTCCAGCAACCACTGACCAACCGTTTGGAGAATACACATTTTCCCCTATCAACATTTTCCCCTTACAGAGCTTTGCCAATGTTCTCTAGGCCTGCATGACTTTGGCCTTAGGGATGATGTCATCAGTATTTACATCTTGGCATGTTGTCACAAGCATCTGCAGTGACAGGATTAATGAGTGCAGTTCAGTAAAATAGAAAATAGTTCTTACGTGAAACTGCTCACATCAAAGTCTGCGGATGTTTTTTTGTCACTATGAAGCAAAATAATCGAGATGGATATCATCACAGAAGCGAGGAAAAAGCAGGTCAAGTTTCTTTTGGGTTGAACTGCTGCTTTAAACTCAGCAGCTCGAGCTCAAACACAGAAGGCAGAAGGACTGAAACGACAGAGTGGCTGTGGTTTAAACCTCTAACCCTGGGATTTGTACACAGCCTGCTCTCAATACCGCTGAGTTTTACCATGCAAAGTGATCTTACTTTTGGACTAAAATTTCTAAGAACTTATGAAAGTGGAAAAAAGATTACTCAAACCCTTCTTCTAATACTGCCAGGCAGCTGAATTACAATACAGTAAGAACCCATAAGTGGTCGCATGAAAATGACAGAAAATAAAGGACCTGGCACAACTTGGAGGATAATCCTTGTCTATTTCCTGGTGTATTGCTCATTAATCAGGCTATTGTGGCTCTGTGGGTCAAGGCCGGGGTTGCTTAGCACTTTCTGATTCTGTTTTAGAGATTGTAGGAAATGAGGAGTCACACAAAACAGCAAATATCAGGGTAACAAGAGCAAACTAAAGTACTCAAAAGCAGAGGCATAATTAACATTACACAAAAGTGGCTTTTAACAACTTCAAAGCCTCATGCTTCACGTGTTTTCAGTAAAGTGCAAAAACACTCATTCAAGTGCTAAATGTCAGTACACTTTTCAGATACTTGAGCTTTTCTAGAGTAATTACATCTTTTGGTACTTAACGCTTCCATGTTAGACAGCCAGCGGTATACAGAGAAAATTACCTCCACCTCTATGACCTGCAACATCAAAGGGGGCCTGTGCTCATTTAAAGCTCCATATCTTTATGATTGGACTGCACTAGAGTAGCTTTGCAAGTTCATAATTTTTGTCCTATACTGGGGCTTTCTGCACACAACCCGTTCATCTGCTGTCTGAAACATTTCAGGTCACATCCCTTGTAAACCAACTTTCTTGTGACTGGCTGCCCCTCCCAACTAGAAAATCAGCACGTGGGTGGGCCTTCTGAGCTGATAGCCAGAGAATATGAATGATATCCCCTCTCTTTGACATCAGTTTTCTCTCTTTCATTTGTGGAGACTGTTCAAACTTTATGCATAACTGACTGGTAACTTTCTTTGACTGCAGGTAGAAAGAGCAACCTCAAAGACTGTAAGCAAGTATTCTCATATTGCAGGTCAGTAGCAACAACGCAGTATGATCTGACTCCCAAGTGGAGGGGACAGAGCGAGGGTTCTTCAGTGTGGGGAACACGAGTTTCTCCCATCATAATAATCGTATAGGGTTCCGCCTTCGCAGACATTTTCTGCCTGGAGATTTCTTTGTTTTACAAATTCTAGTCTAACTCTGTTTAATAAATCTACATGGAGATCTGCTCTATCTACATGAACATTCACCCAAAAGACAACATTGTGCAGCTCTCAAGAACATCTAAAAGCAACCAGTTTGATATGACCCTGTCTGGAAATGTAGGCCACTCAGAAGCCTACAAATAAAATCACATTGCGCATTATTGACAGTCAGAGGCAAATTTGTTTTCCTTGTCCACATTTAAATGCAGAAATAACAAAGAGTTTTCTGAATATCTTCACTCTGGAAGGACCTTTTCAAAATCTCGGTGTTTGATCAGAAAAATCCATGTTTACCAAAATTCCCACATCGACATGCATCAACAGGGCCTTCATTTTAAAACAAAGAAGTAAAAGTTTCAAGGTGTTTTCTCCTGATCATGAAATGTTCCCATGCGCATGCTAACTTTCCCAAGCCCTCCCATCTCACGGCTATCTGGATTTGCTACCATTCAATTTACTGAATTGCATTTGTTTTGAAGGGTTTGTTCATTTCAGGAGATAAAGTGCATGATAATGGACAACTACAGCCCTGCTTTTCCCTCCCTCGAGCTTAAATTGCAGTGAAAAGCAAGAGTGGAATTGTAAAACACATTTATCTGCCTCCGACAACCGTCTCCTTTCTGAATAATTAATGCTCCGGGCTTTATGTGTCTTGCTTGGTTTGTCCTTGAGGGCCTGTTGAATCGGGACATTGAGAGACCGGGCTGTTGGTGACACACACGGCCGTACATCAGACTTCCTGAGCGCCTTTACATTCAGAGGACTGACTCGACCAAACTTTTCTTTAGTGACAGAAATAAATGACTGCATTAAAAGCCGCTGCAGCGTCTGTCAAGAACCGTTAATGGAGGTGAAATCATGCAGAAAGGGAAGCAATGAGTGTTTAAATGTAACAGTAAATAAACTGTCATATAACAGCAATAACACAGAGTTTATTCACAATAATGCAGAATAAAATAAGGATAAAACTGAATAGTAAGCTGGAACTCTATCGTAGTGTGGTCTTCAGCTTGGAAATGGCAAAAGGGAGCCGGCAGTAATAGTGCAAGCTTATTTTCAAGTTTGTTCCCCCAGCATGTGGCTAATGTGATTTCCGAAACAGTAAATTATTTATTCCACGTTTCGTGCCATTATGAGAAACAGATTTTGTCTTTTTTAATAGCTGCTGTGTTTTGTGTTTTGAATCCAATTTTGATTTATAATGTTTGTTGGACGTGCATTGATTCCACTGGAGTATTACTCAGTCTGCGTTATCTACATTGCATGTATAAAGATTTTTATTCAATTGTAGGGTGCAATTTAAATAGCTGGCCAGAAGCCGCAGATAAAAACAAAGCCCAAGAGGTAACCTGGACTCACTTAGGGTCATTTTTCTGTTATCAGTGAGCACCGTAATAAAGGTTTTGCTGTATTACTGAAATGAAATGAAGGTGTCTCTAGGACCAAGCCATGACAGTAAGACATCATCAATGTCTTAGAGCAATAAAACCCAGAGAGACCTCTGTTGCTGCCGTTCGTTCAAAATCAAGGCAAGGAGCAGCGGCTTTTAGTCACGATGCAGCTTGAATGAACTGCTAGATGGTCTTTGAAAGGCTCCAACAATTTACTGTTACAAATTACTGTAAAAATATGGTACTTTTTGTACCGCAATGTACCGTTCTTTGTGAATACAGCTGGATATCGTAAACATTGATGCCTTTGAAGAAAAGCAAGCTATTCTGCAATCTTGCTATACAGCAGCATTTGTTTTCAGGTAAACCAGACTTGAGTCTTGCTCTGTTGCTTGAATCCACCCAGAATTCATCATCTGACCAAGATCATTTTATATAAAGCTCCACTACATCATTTGGTGCAGAGTAAATGTAAAGAAACATAACATATTGTAGCAACCTGTGGGGGCAGCTGCTCTGATCGTGAACCTTTTCCTGCTGTCGAAAGCAAAGACCTCAGATGTAATGTTTGTAAACCTTTAAGCTAAAAATATTAATTTAGCAGTGTCACAGATATTATCTCAGTGATGCCAGGTTTGCACTTTGATTGTTGTTAATATACAGTATGTAGAGCTTGTCGTGCTTTTAGTACTGAGAACAGTTAGGATACAACCACTGTTCATCTTCATGGTATTAAAACTTTGAATTCAGCAGCAGTCCTTGCAATCGGACCAGAGCAAGTCAATTCACTTCAGTTAAATTAAATTGAATTTTATTTCTATAACATCAGTTCACAAAAGCAGTCATCCTAGGATGCTTTATACCGCAAAGTAATACAATACCTACAATACTGGAGGAAAAACCCAACAATTAGACAATCCCTTGTGAGCAACACTTGTCAAAGGTGGGAAGGAAGAACTCACTTTCAACAGGAAGAGATGTTGTGCAAACACAACCAAACACAAACTATAGTAGAGATAAGACAAAGATAATGCCACTCAGTAGTTGAGAGAAAAAAACAGGTGAGCAGAGAAGAAATGCTCAGTGCATCATGGGAAGTCCCCCAGCAGTATGAGGCTATAGCAGTATAACTAAGGGATGCTATAGTTAGGACTGATCCAGCCCTAAATATAAGATTTATATAAAGGAAATTTTTAAATCTAATCTTAAAGGTAGGGAGGGTGTCTGAGACCGGAAAGCTCCATTTGGAAACTCTTGGAATCACAAGTAAGCCTACAGTCTAAAAGTGAAGCTCTCTAATGGCAGAATATGGTACGCTAAGGTACCACAGAGAAACTGCATCAATAGATAAATTATTTTTATTGCAATCTTTAACATAATGAGGTCTATGACAGGTGTTCAGTTAGCAAACACGTTCAGTAGAGGGTGGGTGAACAAAGCATGATCTATAAGCCAGGTAAAATGTCATACACAAGAGGAACTACAGGGAAATTATGGCAGTTAAGGAAAAAACGCCCAGTGAAAAGTGCTCCAGCTTCCCCCGTGACGCTAAATTGAATAAACGGTCAAAGAAAAATAAATACCTGGACTCTGACTGGCAAACAGAACACATATGGTAATGGAACAAAAACAGAAACGGCCTATTCTGTACAGCAGACGATGATAATAGTTTTTACTATTTACAGTTTGACAGATTTTGTAGATTACAGAAGATAAACTGGGAAATAACTGCTACATGCTGGAAAATTTGATTGACACGAGTTTACTCTAATTTAAATGAGAAATTATATGTTACAAAATATAACACAGACATCCAGCCACTCTCTGCTGCTTATCCATTTCAGGGTCGCTGGAGCCTATCCCAGCTGTCTTAGGTCAAGAGGCAGGGCACACCCTGGACAGGTCTGTGTCTAACACATAGACACAGACAAGCTTTCACACTCATGGGCAATGAGTGAGTTTCCAATTAACCTATCCCCACTAACTACATGTCTGTGAGAGGAGAGAACCCATGCAAACAGAGGGAGAACATGCAAACCACACAGAAAGACCCCAGTCTAATGGTGGAATTGAACTCAGGACCTTCTTGCTGTGAGGCAACAGTGCTAACCACTGTGCCACCATGCCACAAGATAACACAGGTATATGAAATATATTCTGAAACATATATTATTATTATGTACTGGAATTTAAGTCCACCTTTAAAGCCAGACATCTCTGAAATGCCCTCAACTAAATTAGAAAATTTTAAGGTCATAACATTTTGTATTCTTGGCAATTTTAATTAATTTTCATTCTTTTATCCTTTTTTTATAGTTCAGATTTATCTTTTCTGTTTTCCTTTCTCTGTACAACACCTTGAACCTACCTCTGTGTAGGAAACACGCTTTGGAAATAAAATTGCCTCGTCTCATTCCCCTCTTATCTTGCAAGAGGAAAATCTGAACATCGGAAATGACTGCAGGCTAATGCTGGTTGGAGTTCAACATTCGGTCTGAGATCACTGACATCGTGGCTGCTGAAAGGAAAGGCACAGATGCTGATTTTGGCTGCAGAATCACACTGGAAATTCTGTACTTATACATCTCATGCTTTGAGTGTTTTTCTTAACAACAGACGTGAGCAAGCCCCTCTGCTTTTACAGTTTATTTAAGAATAAAATTGCATTGTATAAACATTAAAATGTTATCTTGAGGACTGATCTTACTGCTGAGGTAATTTCTTTCCACTGGCAAGTGAAGCCCAAGACCGATTATTATTACATAACGCAGATGATATTCTTATTTACACGAGACTTTTACGTAATGATGCAAATGCAAGACTCATAAATATTGTGTGGCACAAGAATGTCGAACGCAAGTCTGATTTGTGACGTGAACATGCAGTGAACATGAATTCATGCAGTGATTATGTTCGCCCTGATAAACGTGACTTGAATAACTTGGTCCAACGTGGATAAAAGTTTTAATTTATTTAAAATTGATTCTCTGGCTCCTCTTGGAATAAAATGTTATTATAACACATAATCGCAACAGCAAATATTAAAAACAGATCATGAAACATGAAGTTTTCAATGACTGCTGGCAAATTGTGTGATTAAAAAAAAAAAATCTAGTTATGACGGCTGCGTTTACTTGAGGTAAACTGTACATTAAATTGAGTGAGGCATTGCTTGCTCTGCTGAGAAAAGACTTATTGTATTTAGGTCCCACAGGCACTAATTACAGTGATTTGCTCACAAACTGGCAATCCTCACTGGAGCCAGAATTCATGAGACAGAGATATGTCATATATACAGAGCTGCTTTAATTCCTTTCAGATTGGTAGTATGGCTGACAAAGACATGGATTTTGAGGTGTCAAGTGTGTCTTTTCCCCTAAGGTCAAGTGTCTGCAGGAAGAACGAGGAACACCACGTCTGAGTGCCTCATACAACACGGCCGGCTGAGATAATCCTGCAGACGAGGAAACGCCGCTCTGCTGCTTCTCATTTCTCACATTTTTCTCTATACAGCGAGTGGAATACAATGAACCTTAATCCTCTGCTCAGTCGCCTGCAGCTACAGCTCTCAATTTCCCTTCTTCACATTTTGCCATTTTGAAAAAAGAAAAAAAAAAAAAATCACCAGCATCGATTACTGGCAAGTAAGAGGAGAAATTTTAGCAGAATTAAATTCACAGATATCTTGTCCTCATGCTCTGTATCAGCAGTCATATATTAAATAATGCTGCCCTTTCACATTATAGAGGTCATATGAACCAAACGGTTTAATAAATATACCAGCCGTATTTTGTGAATGTTTTTTTTTTTTTTTTTTTTAAACATTTGTTTAAAATTTTTTTTTTTTTTGTTTTTGTGTC